>SKCR01034382.1:0-49432 GCA_019454045.1 Zanthoxylum bungeanum
ATTGGATTCGTTTATAAACGAATCGAATACGAATCCATCACATTTTGATTAAATTCGTTTAGGATTCGGTACAAATTTGATTCGTTGATTCATTTTGCCACCCCTAGTTTAAATAGGTTTATGAAATGAGAATAATTTCATTAAAGGGCGTGTCTTGGTAATATATGGTTCAAGATCTTATCTATAGGTTATGGGTTCAAATCCAATAAGTGCGTTTTTGTAAGAACTTGTGATAGTCGGGGGTTTTACCTACTCTGCTTAAGCCTGGAAGGGATGGTTTGACGGCGAGGTTCCAACGATTCAAAAAATGAGAATCAAATTAATGGTCCCACTCAATTTAGGATCGAGAAATGAGATTTACATTCCCATGAGTGAGATGAGAATGGGTTATACCCGGCCAAGGTTTCGGTTCGGAATAAAAATTGAATAGGAATCGAACCAGATGAAACCGTAAGGTTACAGTTCCATCTGGTTCTGGTTCAACCGGAATACAGTTATACTTAATGTGGAATCGTAACCTTAATGTTCGATTCGGTTCGGAACCGAAACCACATCACATTTTTTTTCCCAAAAAATAAAGGACTGAACCGAAATCGAACCGATTCTTTCTGGTTCGGTCCAATTATACAGTTCTAAAAGTCGGAACCATGGAATCAGATAGTTTGAATTCGTTCCAGAACCGAACCGAACCGTTCACCAGATATAGGAATGAGATTTCATTCTTTAAACTTCTTTTTTTTACCCTCAATAAATTTTATAAATTCAAAATAATCAATTTCTATTTTAAAATAACAGTGTAATATCACTAATGTTAATATATAATTATAATTTATTACTATTAAATTTTATTTATTAGTAATTAAATATTAAATAATTATTAATAATTAATAAAAAATATTTATCAATTAATAATTAATAGTTAATAACAGAATTAATAATTCATAATAAATTATAAAAAATTAATAATTAATGAATTAAATGTAATTTTAATTAATGGTACTTTTATAATTCGTTATAATTCATTACGACTATTAGACAAAATAACTACATTAATGAGATTGTTATAAAATAAAGAAAATAGAAGAAGAGAGTACCTTGAAAGCTGCAAGCTTTCTTATTGATTTTAGAATGAATGGTTTTTGATACAAAAATACAAAGGGGATTCCTCTATATTTATAGAGAGGTGTTATGGTAGAGATAAGTTACAAAACAATAAATATAATAATAAATTACAAGATAAAGATTAAGTAGTTGGGATCACCACAATTTACACACTAAGAAAAGCTTGCAGCTTTCAGGTACTCTCTTCTTCTATTTTTCTTTACTTTTATAACACGTTATCAGCACGATTTGCTCTTATTTAATTTTTCTTTTAAAAAAATGAGCAAAAGTGAAATTCATCGGCCTGAAGCCAATGATACGCCTAAAGCCAATTTCGAATGGCAGTTTTAAGCCATTCATTAAGCCATTCAATACCCAACTCTCAGATTCAAATTCAATATGGCCTGAAGCCCTTTGTTTTGATATTTTGATGGTTTTGAATCATAAAAGTCAATTGATTATTATATCAGGCCTGAAGCTTGAATTCATGATTGACCTGCAGCATGATCAAGCCTGAAGCATGATCAATCCATGCAGCATTATCTTCATATATAACTGTTGGAATATCTGTGGCAGAATTTAAGTTGCATGTGCTCTGAATGTGATGTATAAGTGACCTTAACCATATACACTCTCTGCTTGCTTCATGTAATGCAAGTATGGTGATGATGATCAAACCAAGGCCTGAAGCCTTTGTTTGCTACAGGCAGGGGGTGATTGTAAAATGTATGATCAAACAAGCCATGATGATGACATGGACCGTCATGATGATGATATAATATCTCCAAAATTTGGATGTTGATAAGCCTTTGTTTGTTGCTTATAAACCTTTATCAAATTGACAAATAACAAGGCCTGAAGCCTTTGCTTGCTGCTTGTGAATTTGATGGATTTGGCGTGAATTTAATGACGTTTATTGGAGTGGGCATGCCTTTAAACGTGGCCATTGTACTTCGGCTCCAAATTTTTTTCTTTAATTTGGTTTCGTATGATGATCAGCTCATCAATTGATTTGGTTATAAGATTGTTAATTGATATTGTTTTATGATTATATCAATATTAATTATTTAAAATTCATATTATAACTTGAAGTTTTGTAATATGATCAAAACCTGAAGTTTTGAATTGTAATCTTAAAATTAGAATCCGTAGTTCTAATTCAGAACCTGAAGTTCTAAATCTCAATTTTAAATTAGAAAACGTAGTTTTAATTCACAACCTGAAGTTATGAATCTCAATATTAAAATTAGAACATGTAGTTCTAATTCAGAACCTGAAGTTCTAAATTTTAATCTTAAAATTATAACTCGTAGTTATAATTCATTATGTTATTCTTTTATTTATTATTAGTTTAAGAAATTAATTATTTTTATGAGTATGTTCTGTGGTTGCCATTAATTTGGATCCTCCACATCAGAAAATAGAAATTGTATTTTTGTTTTCATTTTACAGTTTATGTTAATTTCTTTCATAATTGTGATCAACTATTAGAGGTAAATTAGAGCCCGAAGTTATATATTCATTAATTAATTATTAGATTAGAACCTGTAGTTCTAGATATATAAAATAATTATAAAACTTGAAGTTCTATAATTACACTACAATTAACGAACCTGAAGTTCTAACTTTAATTAATTAGATTTTAGATTAAAACCTGCAGTTTTAAATCTACCATGGAATCTGAAGTTCAGAATTTATAATAGCATATTTATGAACTTGAAGTTCTAAATATTAATATTATAAATCGGAAATTAAAGTTGTGAAATGTAAGATTGGAACTTAAAGTTCTAGATCAGCAAATTAATTTTCAAGAGAACCTGAAGTTCTAAGTATATGTGTGTAATTTTGGTTCATATATATTTATGTGATGTTTTTTTTTTTTTTTTTTTATATTTTATTGTATATTTATTATTTTGAATTATATTTATGTGACATGAACTTTACTTTCAAGGATATGGACCCTTCAAAGAAATTATTTGTTCCGAAAAATAAATGTGGGGATATATGTTTGGCTGATAGTGCAACCACACACACTATCCTTCGAGATAGAAAATATTTCTTGGACGTACAATTACGTGAAGGAAAGGTAAACAATATATCTGGTCCTGTAGACCTAATTGAAGGCTCTGGAAGAGCCATAATCTTATTAGCAAATGGAACAAAATTATACATTGAAAATGCTCTATATTCAGACAGGTCCAGTAGAAATCTGCTAAGTTTCAAAGATATTCGCAGAATGGGTATCATATTGAAACTTTAGATGAAAACAAAATAGAATATATATGTATTACCAAAAATATCTCAAGTAAGAAATATATATTGGAAAAACTTCCGGCTTTTCTAATCTGGATTGTATTATACAATCATAAATGCAATAGAAAGTCATGTAGTGATGAACCAGAAGTTCAATAATTCAAAGATGTTTATGTGGCATAATCGTCTTGGTCATCCAGGAGCTACGATGATGCGTAGAATAATTGAAAATTCCAATGGGCATAAATTAAAGAACCAGAAGATTCTATTGACAGATGAGATCAATTGCACTGCTTGCTCACAAGGCAAACTTGTGATACGCCCATCTCCATCTAAGATTGCCCTTGAATCCCCATCATTCTTACAAAGGATTCAAGGAGACATTTGTGGACCAATTCATCCACAAAGTGGACCTTTCCGTTACTTTATGGTTTTGATTGATGCATCTGCACGATGGTCACATGTTTGTTTGTTATCCACACGTAACATTGCATTTTCCAAGCTACTTGCCATGATGATTAAATTAAAGGCACAATTCCCAGATTGTCCAATCCAAACCATACGATTAGATAATGCTGGTGAATTTACATCCAAGACATTTGATGACTACTGTATATCAGTTGGAATCGATGTTGAACATCCAGTTCCACATGTACATACACAAAATGGATTGACAGAATCATTAATCAAACGAATTCAGGAGAAAAGAAAAGGCCTCCAGAAGCAAGGCATGAACTTTCTTGGAAAGTTCCTACCATGTCTCACTTGGATCCTCGCACCAGCCAATGTGAAAATGAAGTGCAAAGGATAATCCATTTGCAACCAATTGCAAATCAATTACCAGATGCATTTACAGATGCTGCAAAAGTAACCAAGTCTCATATACCAGCTGCTAATACACCAGCTCGGGTGGTTATTCCTATTGAACAATCTAGTGTAAATGCAGCTAATGAATCATCTATTACACGTCAGAAACGTGGTAGACCAATTGGTTCTAAAGATACTATTCCCCGGAAGAGGAAAATGAGAGATTTAGATTCTGTTGAAAATAATGCTCGAGCAATGACTATACCCACATCTTCTCAATCACCAGTTCCATAAGAACTGATAGTCCCTGAAGAGATATCAACCCCTGAAGAGGCTCAAAATTCCAAAAATGAGGAAAAATCTACAAATTATACTTATACAAAAGAACTGTGGGATCGAAATGAAATAACCATAGACAATGTGTTTTCATATACAGTAGCTGCTGAAATTGCAAATGATTTTGAACCTCAAAATATCAATGAATGTAGACAAAGACACGATTGGCCTAAATGGAAAAAAGCAATTCAAGCAGAATTGACTTCTTTAGCCAAACGTGAAGTATTTGGACCTGTAGTCCAGACACCTGAAGATGTCAAACCCGTTGGTTACAAATGGGTGTTTGTACGAAAACGTAATGAACATAATGAAATCATTAGATATAAAGCACGACTAGTTGCACAAGGTTTCTCGCAGAGACCAGGTATTGATTATGATGATACATATTCTCCAGTGATGGATACCATTACATTTCAATTTTTAATCAGTTTGGCAGTCTCTGAAAGATTGGACATGCGTCTTATGGACGTAGTGACAGCATATTTGTATGGGTCACTTGACACTGATATTTACATGAAAGTCCCTGAAGGATTGAAAATGCCTGAAGCATATAAATCAATTGATCGTAAACTATGTTCAATCAAGTTACAACGATCTTTATACGGATTGAAACAATCTGGACGCATGTGGTATAATCGTTTGAGTGAATATTTGATGAAAGAAGGATATATAAATGATCATATCTGCCCATGCGTATTTATTAGAAAGTCTGAAATTGGATTTGCCATTATAGCAGTATATGTCGATGATATGAACTTAATTGGAACTCCTGAAGAGCTTCTAAAAACTGCTGAATACTTGAAAAGATAATTTGAGATGAAAGACTTGGGAAAAACAAAATATTGTCTCGGCTTGCAGATCGAGCATAAAACTAACGGAGTATTTATCCATCAGTCTGCATATATTGAAAAATTCTCAAACGTTTCAACATGGATAATGCTCATTCATTAAGTACTCCTATGATAGTCCGATCTCTCGATCCTAAAAAGGACCAAATTCGTCCTAAAGAAGATAATGAAGAGATACTTGGTCCAGAAGTACCATATCTTAGTGCAATTGGTGCCTTGCTGTATTTAGCTCAATGCACCAGAGCAGATATTGCATTTTCTGTTAATTTATTGGCAAGATTTAGTTTGCGCCAACTCGAAGACATTGGAATAGTGTCAAACATATCTTTCGTTATCTTCACGGCACTAAAGACTTGGGATTGTTTTATTCAAATGAGCAAACACAAAATCCAAGCATTGTTGGTTACGCTGATGCAGGATATCTCTCTGACCCTCATAAGGCACGTTCACAAACGGGGTATGTTTTTACCTATAATAATACAGCAATTTCATGGCGATCTACAAAACAATCTTTGTTGCTACCTCATCAAATCACTCAGAGATACTTGCATTACATGAAGCAAGCAGAGAGTGTATATGGTTAAGGTCACTTATACATCACATTCAGAGCACATGCAACTTAAATTCTGCCACAGATATTCCAACAGTTATATATGAAGATAATGCTGCATGTATTGCCCAAATCAGAGGAGGGTACATCAAGGGAGACAGAACCAAACACATCTCACCTAAATTCTTTATACTCATGAGCTCCAGCAGAGCAAGCAAATTGATGTCAAGCAAATAAGGTCAACCGATAATTTTGCAGACTTATTTACTAAAGCTTTATCGACGTCAACATTTGAGAAGCTTATATATAGCATTGGCATGCGTCGACTGAGCAAATTATCTTGATGATATCTCTCATCAGGGGGAGCATATTCATTGACATGACATAAGTACATTGTACTCTTTTTCCTTCGACCAGGTTTTGTCCACTGGGTTTTTACTGGCAAGGTTTTAATGAGGCAATGTTATTCCGCTCAGAAGTCAAACAATTATTTATGACTAAAGTAGTCGAGCTCAAGGGGGAGTGTTGTAAATTGTGGTGATCCCAACTACTTAATCTTTATCTTGTAATTTATTATTTATTTATTGTTTTGTAACTTATCTCTACCACCAAACACCTCTCTATAAATATAGAGGAATCCCCTTTGTATTTTTGTATCAAAAACCATTCATTCTAAAATCAATAAGAAAAGCTTGCAGCTTCAAGGTACTCTCTTCTCCTATTTTTCTTTACTTTTATAACAGAGATTACTACTTGATTCCATTTATGATTCATACAACTAGGTAAATAATTTATCCCAATCATAATTAACCATTTCATTTCCATGTATTCCAATTCTACCTTTTCCGATTCTAGCTAAATTGATTATGAGTATATAAAAGCAAATTAATGTTGCCATCCGATGGTGAAACAGTGAGTGGACTCGGATACTTGGGCTTTGTTTGGCTGGCAAATTAGATGGGCTTAACAAATTGGTTCTGTTTAACTCCCCTAAATTATAATCACACTCCATTTTAATTTTTTCCTAAAATACCCCTACTAGGCATAGATCACCGAAGATAATTATTGATTAATTAAATAATTAATCTGTAGTTCTAATAATACAAAGATGGATATTGCATTGAGTGTTCTGTGAAAATCAATGTAGCCATGTAAATGGAAGCAGTGAATTCATAGAATGCAATTTCTCAGCCTCAAAAAGTTAACAATAGCCTTTGAACAACACATTTTAAAGCACGCCCGGATTTGTATCTGATACAAACCAAGAACCCAAATAAGTGAAACAAATGCTCCTGTTATTAGCCAATACAATATAACAAAATGAGATACTCACACACACTTTCTTTAAAGTTTTACAAACTCTCTCACTTTAGCTACTACAATATAAACATCAATGTACAGTAAGCCTCAGTAGATTCTTTCTTGCAGGTGATTAAAAAATCAAAAATTGCTGTAAAAAAAACGGCGCCTATGAACCAATTGCTTGGTTAAACGACACGGGGAAGTATCTTAAGGACGTGTTGCCGCATACGACAGAGAAACAAAAGATGGCACTCGAAGCCCCCCACATAAAAACAGCAACCAGAAGCTGGTCTCATAAACAGATGGAGAAACATAAGCACATTATAAAATGCATATATAGAAACATACAAGTGGTACGTAGTTACCAAGTAAGTAGTAACTAACTAATTAATGAGGAGGCTACTACGTACGTACATTGGAGTACTGAGTATCTATCTGCAATAATTAATTCCATTATATATTCACGTTGGGCATGGCATGTTCATGAAGTTGTACTTCAGCTGGACATCATCAGATGGTAGCTGCTGTTGTTGTTGTTGCTGCTGCTGGAAAGTGAAACGGAAAACGAGAGGTGGGATTGATCGGAGGCAGCCAAAGAAGAAGCACTTGAGGATATTAAATAACATACCATGCAAGGACAAGTGATAAGAAGCTCAAGCACTTGATGACGAAAGCTTGTTTGATTGAGGTGAATAAACTCATGATGATGATGATGATGATGATGGGATACTGATCAAGAATGATGAGGGCCTGGTCATTATCATCGTAGTTTAAGAATTGATGAAAGACGAGGTTGGTGAGAATTTGGAGGACAAATTTCAATTCTACGTACCACTCCATCGATCGATCCTTTTCAGTTTACTGCGCTTGCAATTGTAATAACCCAATGGGTATATTTATGAGATGCTTATTTTATATCTACACAACGTATAGGAAAGTCCGAGGAAATGAGATTTTTTTTTTTATTTAATAATCGAATACTCTCAAAATCAGCAAATTTGGAGAAAATTTTCCAAATCTCCTTTTGACTTTAATCACAACAATAGACTCTGAGAATTTTCGAGAATTTGATAGCAAATCACGATTGTTATGAATAGGTTATCCATCATAAAGTAATTCGATTAAAAATCATACACCCACGTACACTTTTACTTAAAGTTTTACAAACTCTCTCACTGTAGCTACAGTGATCTACAATAAATCACTGTAGCTACAGTGAAAGAGTTGATAAAACTTTAAGTAAAAATGTGTGTGAGTGTATCATTACTCTTCTTCGATATCACTTTATATGAGTAACGTGATATCATCAATTAATAATTATATAATATATAAGAATTGTGTTAAATAAATTATCATTTATTTAATACGTATGATAATAAATTATTGGATTATTATATGGATAACCAATTATCGTTGTAGAATTTTTTTCATGTGCCTGAATATATTAACTGTTAGCTAGTTTTTTTTCTATCATTATTATTTAAAATAGATAAACGATCAAACAAGATTTATTATTCGATTCGGTGTGTAGAAAGTGAGAGAAAAAGTAAAAATAATAAAGATGATTTTGATAAATATACATCTATAATGCATCCATAAGATACACATTGGACATAATTTATAAACTACAATTTAATTTTTATTTATTGTTGTAAGAAAAATTTTATGTCTCGAGTGTTTATTAATCATTATTCAATAAAGATATAAGTATTTCTGGTATTAAAAAAAATTTTCATCTACCAAATTATTCAAAAAAAAATTAATATTTTTTAGAGAATTTTCGTTTTTGTAAATGGGATGCAAATTTTTTTGAAAGGGACACTACCGACCGATATATAAAAAATAAATACGGCTGTCCCCAACAAAAATTTGGGATCAAATGGCCTAAGTGGGCCCGGAGAAGAGATAATTTATTTTTGTGTGCGCTTTTGCCATTTCAATAAAATTCTAATTTTTAATTTTTTTCCCGAAAATATCCTCAAATTTTTTTTAATGAGCACCCCACTCATCGGCATCGTTCATTCATTGTTTCTTTTTTCTAGATAGGAATAATATTGTTTGCACCCAAATTTTATTCAAGTCAAATCTAATTAATAATAAAATTCGGTTGAAGTTCAAGGGTGTCAATGATAAGTATTATTATAAAGTTGGTTGTTTTAAAAATTGAATGTGTGCTGAGCTTCCTTCTATATGCATCAATTTTCTCCAAAAATATAAGCGCATAACGTGAAATACAGTTGTAAAAAATAGAGGGACACTATAAGAAATTGCAATTTTGGCGACTAAAAATTTTGTTTCAAGATTTAGAAACGAAATAGCGACGAAATTAAAATGGATAAATTAATTTAATTTATCCATTTCAATTAATTTAAATAGCGCGGACTGTATGACAGTTAAATTAATTTAAAAATCTAAGAACCTTAAAAATATACTTGGATGTACGAAATATTGCATAGTATCATTTTCATTATATTATCCGATACTATAAACAAAATTAATGGTCATATCATTACCATATGAAGATCAAATTCCATCTCCATCTGAATTGTAAACTGAGGGGGAAAGCATATGAAGAATGCCATTGACACATTAACATGGATGCTATATACATAACAAGTACATGACAATACAATATTATTTGATAATACTGAAAGCAGAATAAAAAGCGTGTCACATAATAGCAACATTTAACAAGAGACACCCCATCAATGTGAAGATCAACACAAACAGACATTTAATTAATTAATACACATTAACATAACTGTTTAAATTAAACGGGAGGACGAGCTGGTGCTGGATTTTGTTGATTCCGAAGGGTGACAAAGTGGATGAGAACTTCTGATAATGATTGTAAGCATTGGTTGAAAATTTTCTGAAACAGACTCCGCAGCATGATGGTGATATGATTATGAGAAACATGTAGGTGACCTAAAAAAGTGATGGTGAGAGGAAGCAGGAGGCCAAAGATTGATATAGCCAATACAGCAGATAAATCTCCAGGACGCAAAATTAAGGGATTTACAGTAAGAGGGAGTTTCATAGAAGTGAAAAGGAAGAATAGTAGTAATAAAATGGCAAGAATCAAGAATATCATCTTCAAAAGTGAATACCGAAAAATAAACTCCATAACTGCATTTTGGAAGGAGGACATGTCATTGCCAGCTGCTTGAGATTTTAGAATTACATGGTTCAATGTCTCCACAGCTTGTCTGTACTGTAAACAAACATCTGAATTTAGAATCTATTTTCTTTTTAACACTTCTGTTGTTGGTATCCATCCTGAGATAGCCTTCCATATAAACACTTCAATCTTCTGAGAGATATCTAAGCCTTAATCCTTTCCACAAATTCTGGCTAGATGAGGAACACGAGGTTGTTGAAGGGCTGCTGTTGTTCATGCGGTTATAATAAGCTGACTTAACTGAGAAAAAAATCTTCTTTTATCAAAACTCCAACGAGTAAATCTTTGGTGCAACAGAGATATGAGTAAACAATGGGATGGATAGAATCATATTTACCTCTTCTTCTTTAAAACTTTTATTGATGAGATCCATGTTCCAGCATCCATTCTCCATTAGTTCTTTTAACTTTGGCTTCGCATGAAGGGTCATAGATGAGCAAGGGCTAGGCATATTCACTCGGGGAAGCTAATTGCTCCCATAAACTGATACACTCTCACCATTTCGAATTCTCCACCTAACACATTTCTTTAAAATCTTTCTCCCTCATAATATACTTCTCCAAATATAGGATGGGTTATGTCCTAACTAGGAATTGAGGAAACTGTTTTTTTTTTTTAAATACCTTGTTTTTAGAATCAAGGCAACCAGTGACCTATGGTTTTATAAAATATTCCACCTTTGTTTTGCAAGCAATGCTCGGTTAAACCTTTCAAAGTTTCTGAAACCTAGACGCCATTCATCAACAAAACAAGCTCATGGAAAGAAACCAGCATAAGTCAACTTACTGTGGCTCGAGTGATAGATTGATAAAACTTATATACATATATTCAATTTACTACAATTGCAGTAAACCAACAGGGAAAACAGTGTGTGTATATCCAATCATATATCCAACATTCTTCAATTTCTCGCCTATTTTCTTTGTGAATGCAAATTCATTAATTCCCCGAGAATAAAGTCTATTCAGTCAAATCCATATTTATGCGTGCGCACTACAAACTTTTTATCCATTAATATAAGCATCTCATGAAAGTGGTGTTTCAACCATTCACTAAAGTTTCATTAACACTTTCAGTGAAGTGATATAAAAACAGAGACTGAACCAGGATTTAAAATTTCAGGATTAGTTAAAGATATTAAACAAATTGCAATTAATATCCAGAGTAGCAATTACCTTGTTAAGATTGTTACGGAAAGTCTGTAATGAAAACATAAGAAGGAATATATTAGTTTTATGACCTTTGTAAAAGCAGCGTAAGAATATTAGTGTTAAAGCTATTAACCACTTTTTATACCACAAAATGCATGTTCTGAAGCAGTATATTTTTGTTTCTTATGCAAGAAAGCATGTCGCCAAATCCCTCAAAGCCTAATTCTGGTTTACAAAAGAGAAGAAGAAGAAGTGTTGCTAGTATTAATTACCACTCATTGCATAAACCCACAGAAATACACACAAAGAAGGAAACATAATTGGTTTTATATTGTCACAATACAAAAGGCAGTGATATCAACATCCCAAACAACAGCAGGCATACCTTTTTTCTCAATAAAGGTATCAAAACCTTCATTTAGATCGGCTCCAACATCTTCAGAAATGAGACGCTTAAAAAGCCTCTAAAATTGAGAAATAAAGAGCGCAGGAATAAGCTTATAATCAGCACAAAAAAGCATACATAAACGAACCTACATAGAACTAGTTTAGTAAACCACTTATAAACAGCATGTTCCAGAAAGCTTACAAAACTGCGATCATCGAAGTAGACATCCCCACCTTCTACACGACTATATTGTGCAAGTTCACATGGCTATAGACCAACTCAGAAAAAGATAAGCAATGAAAAACAACAAACTCAGTAAACAAAACAAACGGGGGAAAAGAGGAGCTTGCATTACCTCTTGAAAAGCAATAACTTTCCTTGATAAAGTTTCTTCACTCCTCGAAAGCATAAATTCGGAAACAAAACGTTCATCCTGATGACCATTTGAAAATCTTGAGCCATGGCCATAACCCCCCTGCCTCGGAGGATATCCAGGTCGAGGAAGAATCCCGGTCCCCCTCTATCATTTTGCCATCGACCACGTCCAAAACCCCCTCTTCCACCACGGTTATTATTATTGGGTAAAACAACAGCAACACTGCCCATGAAATTGCGAGTAAAAATATATTGACACAAAATGTTTTAACCTTTTGGGAAATATCAAACAAAATTAATTACTAAGCAGCAAATCCAAATTAACACAAATAAATAAATGAGAAAACTCTAATAAACAGATAATTTCATAGCACAATTATCTAATAATTAACCAAAAGCATAAAAAATTAAAAGAAGATAGTAATTACCAGGGATAGGGTAAGGACTGATGGCAGTGGTTTTACAGTAAGCTTCATTATCAGACCCAAATAGATCTTTATCTTCTTCTTCTTCTTCTTCTTCTTCTTCTTCTTCTTCTTCTCTTCTTCTTCTACTTGTACTTGCTCTTCTTCTTCTTCATCATCATCATCTCCAAAAAGGTCCCTAGTATTATTATAATTAAAATCTTCATAATTATTGTTATTTAAATTAATACTAATATTCTCTACTTCTTCTCCTCCTCCTCCTCCTCCTCCGTTGCTTGCACTCCCACTGGCACTGCTGGACTCTCCCCCATCACTGCCGTTGGATGAAGACGACGCCGATGACGACGACGATCGCGATGAGGAGGCGGAGGATGACGAAGACGACGATGAAGAAGCCGACGACTCGTGGGTCCCGTCTTTTTCCTCGTGGTTGTTTTCGTATTGTTCCCCGAATATATCGACGTCTTGATCTGGGAAATCCATAGGGGTTTCTATGGCTTCACTATTTCGGTAAACGAGAGAGAGCTGAAAGGGTACTGCTTTTTATCAATCTATTTATGAGTAATTTCCCAAAAAAAAAAAAAAACAAAAAAAACAAAAACAAAAACAAAAAGTATTGCCTCGATCCCGATGGCGAAACAGTGAGTGGACTCGGATACGTATAAAAATCTTATTGGGCTTTGTTGGGCTGGCTAATGAGATGGGCTCATTAAATTTATTGTAAATTATGTTTACTTATTATATCAAACACCCCGCTTAAATACTTTTCGTGATGTAATTGAATTGGAAATTCTCTTTACAAGTAAAAAAGAAAGCATGAACAAATTATGGGAAAATAACTAACTGTTAGACCCTAATATTTAAGGAAATTAATATAAAATCTCTTAATAGTTTAAAAACATACAATCATATCTATTTATTAACAGATTTTATTTATTTCAACATTTAAATAGTTAATATACATGTGTGAGAATGTTATAAATATATTAAGTTGCCTATATTTTCTTTGAAGTAACAAAATTTATTAATAGATAGGGTCTATATGTCATTTTTTTTTAAATATTAAGGAGTTTAATGTCAGTTACTCGAAATGTTGGGGGTAAAATGTACTTATCCCATAAATTAACAACAAAAACAACAGATTTATTTTATAACCACAAGCACATGGTCTCATAACAATTAAGTGAAGTAGGTAAAATTTTTGACGGTTCTCGATTCTTACAAGAAATACACATTACTTACCCATAACCTAATAATCAAATTTTAAATTATTTTACTACCAAACCACACCCATCAGAACATACTAGGTGGTAACTACCAAGTAGTAAACTAATTAATGAGGCTACGTTGGAGTGAGTATCTGCAATTCCATGATTCACGTCCGGCATGGCTGCATGTTGATGAACTACTATTTCATGATTGTACTTCAGCTGGAGCAGCAGATGTTGGTAGTAGTTGTTTGTTGTTGTGGCGGGAAAGTGGAACTCAAAACAAGAGGAGGGATTGATCGGAGGGCAGCGAAAGAAGCATTTGAGGATATTAAATACACATCATGAAAAGGAGAAGTGATAATGACAATGAGATAGACAACCCAGAAGAGCGATGGCGGGAAAATTACAGAAGCTAACATGCAGATAGCAACCGAGGCTGAGAAATACCCGTGCTCCAACCGAATTCGTTGAACGTTGAAATGGAGTTTGATTGACGTGAATAGGATCATCATCATCATCAGCATCAAGGTGGTGGTGGTGATGATGAGAATGAGAATGGGGTCATAATATAGTTGATGATGATTGAGAATGATGTCGGCCAAGTCATGATCGTAGTTCAAGAATCGAAAGAGGTTGATCAGAATCGGGAGGACAAATCTCAATTCTGCATAGCATTCCATCGTTCAGAATTTGGCTAACCAATTGTTTTGTTGCACAAGTGCCCCATAGATATATATGGAGCTATATTTATACCATCGCAGGGGCAAGTGGTAGCACTGTTCTCACTTTTTGTATTGATGTGATTGCATGCATGGAAAGCTTCCAGGCAATTACATTGAAAAATGATTCTGTAAGTCAAAGAAGGTTTTTTTTTTTTTTTTTTTTTTTTTAATTTTTTTTTTTTAAAATTTAAATTTCTTAGAAACACCACGGGTAACACCTTTTGAATTTATTAAGGTCCTACCAGAACAATGAAATTGATGGTTTCTCTAACAACGCCATTTGATGAGAATTTATTAAATTAAATATATTTTTAATAAAGAAATTAATCATATTATTTATTTTGGAAAATAAGAAAAATCAAAATAAATATTTACTGAAATACAATAATTTAATAATTCTATATTATAGTTAACTAATCAATTCGGAAAAATTTATTAATTTTTTAACATAAAAATTAATAATAATTTTATAATACACTTAAATATATAAAGTATAAATTCTTATGAGAATATATATTTGAGGTGAGATTCTTAACGACCGTCTTAATTATTAAGAGTGGAGTCACCTATAGACACATTTCATATCAACAAAGATTATCACAATATTTATTAGCCCTGAAATTATGAATTATGGGTACTGTTCATATAACACATGTGGGCAAATTAGTGTCATTAAACAGTAATATAACTTGCAAACGAACAGATCAAACAACAAAAGAGGATATAGATGCAATAAAACCCTAAAACAATAAGAACCAGAAAAACCTGATTAAATACTCCAAGTCGAGATGATCTCTGTCCTTAAGAACTTATTGGCTCCGTCACATGTGCTTTACGGATTCGTTTTGCCAACGTTCTCCCAGGATTACTTGGATTCTTCTTGTTCAATGAGCACTCTTAACAAGTGTATGAACTTGGATCCAAATGGTGGATCTCTCTCTCAAACAAAGAAAACTACACAATGCCTTTTTGAATTCTTGGATATTCATTGTATATCTTATGTATCTTCTGTATATGTATTGGAATAAAAGCCTTCTTATATAAGGCATGGAGGAATGCTAATAGGGCACCCCTTGGGGGGGGTTGCAACCCTCCAAGAATTGCAACCTCCCATACACCCCTTGGGAATTCCAATGGTACACATATACATATACATATCATATTTAATGAATTTGAGGAATTTACAACAATCCCCCACAATTCTTCAAATATTCATTCAGGCACGTGAGAGAGATACCGTGAGCTAAAGCTGCATCGAAATAGGTAGCTTTCGCCTTGAACCTTTCCTAGTGAGTGACAATCGGATTTACTTGGCAAACCAATGACCCATAGTCTTGAACTGTTCTGCCGTTGGTGTAAACCAAGACAATTGCCAACACACAGCTTTAATTCGACCATTTACCCGTTCTACGGTTGTGTTCATTTTTGGCCCTGAACAACGGTCCTGGATTCATCAAGCACTTTAGGGTAACCCGCCTTTAAAGGTTCCCATGGAAGCGGCCTCACTTCTTACTTGAAATAGGTGATCTACTATGAAGAGGTAATCAGTCTTTACCCTCATTAGGACTCATCTCCTAATATAATGATCATTAAAAGCCTTAGCTTATCCTAACCAATGACAGACAGCACTCAGCGTCATTATCGGAATGGGAAAGAGTACGAAACTCTTCAGTGCTCGTTTTGAATTGCACAAAGTTTCTGTTGTCCCTTTTGAACCTAGATCTTGGGATCTCCAGTTAACTAGGTTGGGTTTCCACAGTGACAATTCTTAGATTATAGGCTTCAAGCCCATTCCCCTCGATGACTTCTCAACTTGCTCTCGAGGTAAACTTTAGTTAATGGATCCGCTAGGTTTCCTTCGACTCAACATAATCGATCGATATTATGCTACTTGAGAGCAGTTGACCTATGGTATTGTGTCTCCGACGTATGTGTCGAGACTTACCATTATACATTGTGTTTTGGGCTCTCCCAATAGCGATAGGCTTTCACAATGCATGCTAATCGTTGGCACCGGTTTGACCCAACTATGAATATCCTCCAGGAAGTTTCTAAGACATTCTGCTTCTTCCGCTGTTTTGTCTAATGCTATGAACTCTGATTTCATAGTAGACCCGGGCAACACATGTTTTTCCTCGAGGATTTCCATGACACGGCTGCATTACCAAGTGTGAAAACAAATCCAACCGTAGATTTGGAATCCACTATTTCAGATATCCAGCATCGTTGTATCCCTCTAGAACAGCAGGATATCTCTCGTAATGTAGCCCATATTTTGAAGTTTCTTATACCTCAAAAACACTTACTATGGCTTTTCCAGTGGTTATGTCCTGGATTGCTAGTATATCTGCTAAGCCTATTCACAGCTTGAGCGATATCACTTCGTGTGCAATTCGTGAAATACATCAGACTTCCGATGATCCTTGAATACTCTAATTGCGATATGCTTAAGCCAGTATTCTTTGATAGAGGAAGAGTTAGGTTAACTACTCCCAAATATTTCATATCAAATTTGCTGGTTAACACTTTCTTGGTAAACTGAATCAACTCATGATTATTACCAATTATCAGCATATCGTCTACATAGAGACATACAATGACATATCATTTTTGAGTTGATTTGGTGTATATACACTTATCACACTCATCGGTTTTAAACCCACTTGACAACATCTCTTTGTCAATGTTCTCATATCATTGTCTAGGTGCTTGTTTTAATCCGTACAAGGATTTTACAAGTTTGCACACCTTCTGTTCTTATCCAGGAACATTAACCCTTCTGGTTGTTCCATGTAAGTCTCTTCAGCCAATTCACCATTCAAGAATGACGTCTTTACATCATTTTGATGTATTTCAAGACCAAATATAGCTGCTATGGCTATAAGCATTCTACTGATGTGATACGAATCACTGGTGGATAGGTGACAAAGTAAACAAGGCCTTCTTTTTGTCTATAACCTTTTATGACAAACCTTGCCTTGTACTTCTCTATTGATCCATCCATTTTCATCTTCCGTTTGAATATCCATTTGTAGCCCAGTGGCTTACAACCTGGAGAAAGATCAACCTACTTCCTAGTATGGTTTTGTAGGATTGAATCAATCTCATTGTTCATAGCCTCTTTCCACATAGCTTTCTCATAGCTTCGAGGCTCATTTTCTAACCAATATGTCAGAAAATCGGGTGTCAAATGACTTAGACGACGTCTAGTTCATTTGCCTCAATATTTCCATGTGATTTGACTCTTTGGTCAACCTGATCACCGTCATTGACAGTATCAACAGATCTTTTGAGAGACTCTCTTCTTTGTCTTTCCTTACAAGGAAATGTCTCTTCAAAAATATTACATTCCTTGACTCAATCATCCATTTGGATTGATGTCAGGAATCTCATTCTTGTGTACCAAGAATCGATACGCTCTACTATTGTGAGCATATCCAAATGAATATACAGTCAACAGTTTTGGGTCTATTCTAACCTTCTTAGGTTTAGGAACCATTACTTGGCAAGACCCCCCACAATTTGAGGTATTGTAGGAAGGTACGAAACCTTTCCACAATTCATATGGTGTCTTGTCTAGTCTTCTGTGAGGAAGCTTGTTCAGAACGTAGTCTCGCGGAAAGCAATGCTTCCCCCCACAAGTTCTGGGCAGGCAGACCCGAACTTGTCAACATGGCATTCATCATTTCCTTCAACGTTCGGTTTTTGCACTCCGTAATTCCGTTCTGTTGAGGAGATATAGGAGCAGTGGTTCGTGAATAATTCCGTGCACAGAACAATATTCACCGAATGGTGAAACGTATTCACCACCTCTATCACTCCTGATTCTTTTGATTTTCTTGCCAAGTTGATTTTCAACTTCGCTCTCAGTGTATAAAGCTCTCAATAGCTTCAGCTATGCTCCTCAGCAAATACATTAACTGAATCTTGTGCTTTCATCGATAAAGGTGACAAAGTACTTTTTACCGCCTCTTGTTTGCACAAAATTCATGTCACATACGTCAATGTGTACAAGTTCCAAGGGTTCAGAACTTCGTTCTATGATGTTCTATGTATTTTTGCTTCAACACATGCCTCACACTCATGTTGGCTATCAATGCAAATTTAGGTATAAGGTCCATGTTAATTAATGTATCATAATTAACATGTCTTAACCTCCTCTGCCATACATTTTGTGACTCAATAATATAAGCAGAAGTTTCAGCTTTATTAATAGCACAATTGACAATCATTGAAAAAACCCTCAGCGAGGTATCATTTTCCTACATAGACATCATTTCTGGTCAATACAATCTTGTCAGAAACAAATACAACCCGAGACCGAGTTCTTCCGAATATCTGGAACATGCAAACATTATTATATGTAAGCTCCGTTCCGGATATCATTTTCAGAACTACTGTGCCTTGTCCAACCACTCTAGAGGTAGACGAGTTTCCCATTGTCAGATGATCGCCGCCATCGACCTTTCTGATACGAGGAAAACATCTTGCTATCAGCACAGATATGACGAGTAGCCCCAGAGTCTACCCATCATTCTCTCGGATTCCCAACCAAGTTGGCTTCAGTTACCACTGTTGAGAGATTCATTTCTGAAATCTCATCAGTTAACTGCTAATCTTCAGTGACATAGGCCTCATTTATCCAGCCATTGTCCTGAGATATCTTGTTTCTGCAGTCCTTTGTCATATGACCGCTCTTTTCACAGTTGTAGCACTTCCCATTGAACTTCTTGTTCGCTTGGGAAGAATCAGCTTCACTTCTGTTTCTTTTCTTGCTACCTTTTACATCCTCAAAGATGTTGGCCTTAGACTCCACAGTCTTGTAGCTGGCCTTCTCGGACATCATGTTGTCATGTTCGATTCTCAATCGAACTCCAAGGTCTTCAAGGCTCATCTGCTTCTTTCTGTGTTGCAGATAGCTCCTGAAGTTCTTCCATGATGGAGGCAACTTTTCAATTATGGTGGCAACTTGAAACGTCTCACATAGTTTCATTCCTTCATCCAGTATTTCATGAATGATCTATTGTTGTTCACCCAACTGAGACATCACCGTCCTTGAAACTATCATCTTGTAGTCCAGGAACCTACCCACGACAAATTTCTTTTGTCCGACATCTTCAGTTTTGTACTTCTTCTCGAGAGATTCCCAGAGAACCTTCGCAGAAGTCATGCCTTGGTACACATTGTACATGGTATTGTCAAGACCACCCAAAAGGTAGTTCTTGCATAAGAAGTCTCCAGACATCCAAGTCTGTTCTCGCTCTTCCTTGGCCAATTCAGATTCACCCTCCACAGGACCCGGAGGATCTTTGAGGAATTTAGCCAACTGGAGAGTTGTCAGGTAGAACAGCATTTTGATCTGCCACTGGTTGAAGTTTGCCCTACCAAACTTCTCCGGTTTTTCTTCATGAGAGACCGGTACTGTGATGTTTCCGTTAACCATATGTAACTGGAAACAAACAGAGTTCAATATGTATTCAAAAGACAAATTGTACAACGACCAACAAATGATCTTGTCTCAAGTGATATACCAAATATCCACTTGTTGTTATATTGGACAGTAGTACCAATAAACACAAGTCCTTGAATTTCCAACCAAGATTTCTTATGAAAAGTAAATAAAGGAATATCCTTTTAACTATTTTCTCAATAGAACCTCTTAGCAATTCAAACTCAATGTTTCAATTTTCCAATAGCACAATTAATACGATAAGTGTAGATATATAAATGTCAATCAAGATTGGATGGAATTACTTGTGCAAAATTACACTTTAAATTCTCAACCAATTATGCAACAACCAATCAATTTCAACTTTATCACTATGTGTATGCTTGTGATAATTGATCAACTTAATAATAACTTAAATCTATACTACCAAGATTAATGTGTTTACAATATATGACTAACCAAGTTAATATTAATTAAAGTTTGCAATTTATGATACTTCCAGGACAAAATCGTTAGTGTCACGTTCGTATCTACGTTCGAACGAGACTGTCCAGTGTGTGTGCGTTCGTGTTGCGTTTGATAACGCGTTCGAACGAAGTGTTTCCAGAGAGTTCACGTTCGTGTAGCGTTTGATAACGCGTTCGAACGGAAAGATTCCAGAGAGTTCACGTTCGTATAGCGTTCGAGAACGCGTCCGAACGGAATGGTTCTAGAGAGTTTGCGTTCGAGTTGCGTTTAGGACGCGTTCAAACGTTCTAAGGAAGAAGGCTAGCGTTCGAGTTGCGTTTGAAGACGCGTTCGAACGTTCTTACGAAAATTCAAATTCTTGCATTCGCGTGCGTCGGGCGTTCGAACGCCCTACGGGTTTTTCATGCACAATTCGTATTTTACAAAAACATACAAACCCTAACATGCGAATTACTATCTAATAACACTAGAGCAATAAGTTCTTAAGATTGTGGGCAAATTAGTGTCATTAAACAGTAATATAACTTGCAAACGAACAGATCAAACAACAAAAGAGGAGATCTAGATGCAATAAAACCCTAAAACAATAAGAACCAGAAAAACCTGATTAAATACTCCAAGTCGAGATGATCTCTGTCCTTAAGAACTTATTGGCTCCGTCACAGGTGCTTTACGGATTCGTTTTGCCAACGTTCTCCCATGATTACTTGGATTATTCTTGTTCAAGGAGCACTCCTTAACAAGTGTATGAACTTGGATCCAAATGGTGGATCTCTCTCTCAAAACAAAGAAAACAACACAATGCCTTTTTGAATTCTTGGATATTCATTGTATATCTTATGTATCTTCTGTATATGTATTGGAATAAAAGTCTTCTTATATAAGGCATGGAGGGATGCCATAGGGCACCCCTTGGGGTGGGTTGCAACCCTCCAAGGATTGCAACCTCCCATACACCCCTTGGGAATTCCAATGGTACACATATACATATACATATCATATTTAATGAATTTGAGGAATTTACAACAACACAAAACAATGTTTTTTAACCCCCAAGTTTCTGTGTTTGTCAGGATCTACCCGAGGGACTGTGGACCAACCAAATATAACCAAGTTATATTCCTAGAACTTCTATGCAATAGTTCTTATACAAAAAGAACATTGTTTTTTTTTATTAAATTAGATTCTATATATATATATATATAGTGTTTATGGCACTGTTAAAAAAATTGATTATCTTGACAAAAAATTTATGACAATACTAATTCTATAATCTATTTTTGATACATATAAATTATTTATCAAAAATTAATGATAAATATATGACAGATAATTATCTAACAAGAATTATTGATAGCAAATACTTCTATCAAGAACTAATAACAAAATTATTGACATAAAATATGTTTATCAAGAATCCATTATCTAATTTTTAAAATTTGACAATTTCGTCTCTATTTTTTTAACATCAATATGTTTTTTAATTAAGTTTTTAAATGCGCGTGTGTGTATATGTATATTTATATATGTGGAGGGATGGAGTTTACAGTAGTTATAAAAAAAAATTATAGTTAAATAAACTTTTATTTCTATGAGATTGATATAACGAGATTGGTTGAAAAATATAATTAAGTTACAATACATAATTTATATTTAAACAATAAAAAAACATAGTTAAATCATGATTTTAAATTATAATTATAACTTAATTAAATAATTTTTATGTACATAATTTATCCAGACCTAGTTGAAAATTATAATCATGTACTCATTCTATACTTAGGAATACATTTATCAATGTTATTTATATTTTGGATAATATGTTATTAATCATACAGAATGATTTTTTGATACCATTATTATATGAGTAACATGATACCATCAACCAATAATTATATAACATAACATTATAATTTATTCAATTTTTTTTTTACTATTTAACTTGTCACATGTGTGACAATATATTTTTAGGTTGTTACTTGGGTAATGTCATACTACTGTTATATACTAGGATTAAATTAGATTTTTCAATTAATCCTTGATCTTACTTAGGTTGAATTAACACATTTTAGTCGATATTTGTAAGTAAAAACTCAAAATTGAAAAAAATTATACTATGCAATGATTATATCACATCATTAATATAACAGTTCAATAATATATTCATACATGTTAAATAATAAATAATAATTATATTTCAAATAATTTTTGTATTTTATATAATTATTATTGATTTGACATATTACGTTATCAAAAATTAATGGTGAAATCGTAAAGTTAACAAGTTGTAAATCTGTACCACTGATAATTTTTTGATGGTGTAGAATTTAAGACTTGACTTTCAGCTATTAGGTTTGAATTCAATGAATCTATTTCTTATAAGAGTTTGAGACAGTCGGATTTTTATCTGCTCTACTTAAATCCGAATCAGATGATTTGAAGATAAAATTTTCAACATTTAAAAAAAAAAATAATTAATCAATTATATTGGTAGCCCCACCCCAATGACAACAGAATCAACCAACTTTTACTTCCAAAAGTTCCAAACACTCCACTCGATGACCCTATGTTTTATATAATATTAAGTTTTATAAACTTGAGTATTTGGTTAGATATCTTTCGAATTAAAATGGCCATATAAAGTCACTGGGCCAGTGATAGCATGTGTTAGTGGCAATTTTCCAAAAAAAATGTGTTAGTGGCCCTACGGGGCCAATTTATAGGGAATATTTTATGATTATTTGGATGAGAGTATATATTACCGGTATGAAAATTTAATTCATCTTTTTGTAGACATAAATTTCTAAAAATATTATAATTATATATATTTAATGTCTCAATAAATTACAGATTGTATATCCATAAAATTATAATATATTAAAAAAAATGGCGATATAAAACAATAAATCACAATTCCAAAGAGCACGCCATCTATGCACAACCATACAATCTAGAGATTTTTTGTTTTTTGTTTTTTTCCCATATCTCTTTGCCCTCACAATGGTCTTCTCTGTAGAAGATGTGACACAAAAAGCAAAATGATGACATCAAAGAAGTTTATTGAATATTTTTTAATTTAAATTTCTTAGAAGATACAATGGTAACACCTTTTGAATTTCTTAAGGTAAGAATACTACCCTTTCAAAATTAGGGCAATCCACAATCCGATTAGATCTAACGTAACCTGATCTAATTCGATTGGGTTTATAAAATAAAAAATGATTTCGGATCAAACTCGACTCGACCTGATTTTGAAGATTTTTTCATTTTTATCTTTAGTTAATTTATCATAATTTGATTTAATTACAAATCTTATCAAAATTATATCATAAAAAATATATATTATGTATTTTTCTGACCCGATACGATCGATATTTTTTGACCCGATCCGACCGATATTTTTTGACCCGACCCGCGCGAGTTATAATTTTAAATTTCGGGTTTCAGATCTTCCAGCTCGCATGATCCGACCCGATCGGATTTAAGAAAATTAAAAAAATCCAACCCGACACGTGAACACCCCTAATCAGAACAATGTAATCCCCATCAATCCCCCATCTTGATAGACATTATGATCGCTTTTGCACATTAGAATACTAGATTTGTCACTTTCAATCCCCATAAGTTATTTTTGCACATCAGACAACTGGGAATAAAACTTACCAATTTCCCCGAGTAACAAGTCATTTTTTATTCGATACTTAAAAATAGTCTATCTTGACATATTTCAATTATTACAAAAGAGTTTTTTAACAGAAAACCTAAAAGTCAAGAATCGGCGTGTCACGAATTCTTGACATAAATTAATCTGATAAGAATTCTTGATACTCAATATCTATCATAAATCTGTCAAGAATGTCTATCAAGAATGTAGGAAATTTCCTAAATATAAGGTGCATTTATATGGTGTCTTGTGATAAGACATATTCTTAATATATTACCTTAAGAAAAACACCAAATGAATAATTATATCCTTTAGAGGGAAAAGATATAAACTCTGAGTTGCAAGGGTACATTGAATAGTTATAACCCTTTTAAAGAATGCATCCTTAAGCCCAATGATACCTCTTCAATGACAACTTTTCATGTCTATAAATAAGGCATTGAGTTCTCATTTTTTACTCACTCAATTCATTCTACATTCAATGTTATTTCCATAAGTCTTAGACAATTGTTAAAGAGTCTAAAGTTTTCCAAGTGAGAGAGTTTTCACCATTGTCCTAGTTCAAGTTCTTGAAGAAAAGAGTTTCAATTTTTTCAAGAAACAACCAAGCATCCTAGGAGAACGTTAGACACAATAAATTCGTAGTGCACCGATGGGGCATAATAAGTTCTTAAAGACATAGATTTTCTCGACTTGGTTTAAATCCATCATCTTCTACAATACATTTCCAGGTTTTTCTAACATTTGAGTTTGTGTTCAATTATTAATCTGTATGATTTCTATTAATGATTTTGATTGAATAATGCATGTTATAAAATGAATAATAACACATTCGTCCAATAATCTTAAGAACCTATTAACGTATATGTGTTGTTAACTCTGATTTTTGCATATCTTATTTTTTTTTCTCTGGAAAATGTGTTTTATGCATGAAAATACGTAAGGGTGTTCGAACGCCCGACAAACGCATAAGAAAAATTCAGTGTTCCGTATTTTCATTCGAATGTGGTGACGAATGTCACTCGAACGCAAGCTCTCTGGAAAGGTTCATTCGAATGTGTTATCAAACGCTACACAAACGTGAAATCTCTGGAAAGTTTCGTTCGAACGGCTGAACTAAAGTGACACTAACGCTAGCCATACTTGAAATTTTTTCAGATTTAGAATAATAACATACACTTAGATTAATCTAATAATTTATAGATTTCATAAAGCATATATTAACTTCATAATTGTCATATGATATACTCATGTTTTAGTTATGGAATTTGGTAAAATAAGTTAAATATATGCTTAATATAATATTAACTTAGTAAAAATCATATACATGAAATATTTTTGTAACTTGGTAGTATAGATTTGAGTTAATATTAGAGGGTTCAATTATTACATGCATACACCTAGTAGGTTATGCGATAAAATTGAGATGATTTAATCCGATTTATTGATTGTTTGTTGCATACTTGGTTGAGAATTAAAAATATAGTTATACTTATATAATTTCATCCAAGCTTGATTGAATTTATTTATGTGTGTGTATATATATATATATATAAATTATTTTATCTCTTGCTAAGATTTAAAGTGTAACACTAAAGATTTTATATTGATAAAATGATTAAGGAAATTTTATCACCAAGGCGATAAGAGACTAAATGGGTAGAAATTTTAGTGGTTACACCAGACCCTCTTATCCTATGGGAATTTTACTTTTTTCATCTATCATAAGAAATTTTAGTAACAAATTCAAGGACTTGTATTATTGGTACTACTATCCAAAATAATAACAATTAGATTTTTAGTGTAACACATAAACAAGATCGTAAAGTTAATCTTTGAGTGATTTATTTTATGTACAATTTATAATTACATATGACTAATGGAAATATCACAGTACCGGTCGCTCATGGAGAGAAATCAGATAAGTTTTATGGAGAAAACTTCAAACAGTAGCAAAGTAAAATGTCGTTATACCTAACAACACTACATTTGGCTAAGTATCTCATGAAAGATCCACCGGGTCATGTGGAGGGAGAAACAGAAACAACTAAGTAACTGTGAGTTGAGGCATAGTCACAAGTAGACTTCTTATGCAATAACCATCTCTTAAGAGGACTTGACAATACCCTATATAATATGTGTTGGGAATGGTGCTCAGAGCGCCAATCCGGACTGTATTTATGTCAGATTCATGAATATGAACAATCCATTTTTCCATAATATTAATTTCTCAGTGGTTGCACCTCTTTTTTTATATATACGTATTCGATCTAATTACCATTAGATTGAAACTAAATCTGATTTAGTGATATGTATATATTAGACAAAGACCCGATAATATATAATGTAGTGCGCAGTTACAATCTAGTTTGTAATTGACATTGTGAAGTGTCACTACTAGAAATATATTATCAAATAAAGTTCATGGTCAAGATTTACTAACACAGGTCGGTTAGTTAAATCCGGTGAGACCAGTACATGTCGTATATCGAGACTTGGTCCGATGGTTTATCCCGATGAACCATGAGTATTGGGAGACTCGTATAGACGTGTATGTGTTTATAGTGGATAAACATTGAAAGACTCACCGAAGATTCTTAATGGATGGTACACCAATGTCAATAGGAATCTTCACGGGTTGAGTAGCATATGTTAGGGTTGGTGCTCGGAGTGCCAATCCGGATCGTATTTATGTCCGATTCATGAATACGAACATTTATATTTTCCATAATATTACTTATTTAATGGTATCACTTCTTGTCTTTTATACATATATTCGATCTAATTACGATTAGATATCTAATTATGATTAGATTGAAACTAAATCTGAGTTAGTGATACATGTATATTAGACAAAGACCCTATGATTTACATTGTAGTGCGCAGTTATAACATAGTTTGTAATTGACATTGGGAAGCGTCACTATAAGTTGTATATTCTTAAATAAAGTTCATGGTCAAGATTTACTAACACTGTCGGTTAGTAAAATCCGCTGAGACCAGTACATGTCGTATATCGTGACTTGGTCCGATGGTTTATCCCAATGAACCATGAGTCTCGGGAGACTCGTATATACATGTTGGTGTTTTATTTGATAAACACTAAATGACTCACTGAAGATTTCCTAATAGATGGTACACCAACGTCAATAAGAATATTCTCGAGTTAAGCGAGCATAGTGGTCTTTCGACTTGAGATACCACAGTGGGATATATGAGTTATCCTCCACACTTTGATGGCAGTCACGTCACCGATTTATTTAGATCAGACCTATGGCTGTTCGTTGGGTGTGGACTGATGCTTATGATATTCAGTGCGTATCAATAGAGGATCCGTCAGTCCTGTGTACAAGGCATAGACATCCTACACATGTTTACGATCTAGTAAATCCATGACCGTGTTATAACTTTGGAAAGTAGTTCCAAGTTTTATTTAGAGATATTAAATTTGAAAGTCGACTATATTATACTATAAGAATTTGAAGTTCGTATCTATATCCCAGGTATAATATGGATAGCCTGTGACAGATGGATTATACGTTTGCAATGACCTCGACTTGCATAGTTTAGCGAGATTATCTATGGTCGTCATAATTTATGAGTGGGTGAATTATGGACACGAAATTGGATTTCGTGACAGATAAACCTAAATTTAGAGAGTCACACAATATGAAGTGTACTCGTTGAGCACTTGGGCAACCCCTTATGAATAATATAGATTATTCATAATACTTCACCAGATTAAATGAGTTAATTCGAATCGTTTAAATGGTTAAACGAAAATACATGCATTAGAGGTATTTTGGTCATTTGATAATTAATGTGTATTTGTATTTGATACAATATTTGATTTGATACATATTAATTAATTGTCAAATGAGATTTTGACATATGTCATTAATATATGTGTTTGTTATTTAATGTAAATAAAAATACATATATAATAATAATTGCATTAATTAATTATTTAGATGTTTAAATGTTAAATATTTAGATAATTAAAATGCGTTAATGACAAATTCACTGTTTGGGCAGCCGTCACCTGATAATGTTGTTTTCGTCGTTTTCACTTATTTCAACTCCGAAACTATTTTTGAAAATTATTCCAACACCCAAAACACATCCAATACATTCAAATGATATCATTTTCATCACAAACAACTCAGTTTTTCCATATCTGATTTTGCAACAAAAATAATCAATTTTTCATGCTTTAATCTAACTTTTTCAACATTAATCTAATTAATCTTAACACCAATCAAAGTCACCACACATGAAACACCCAAGAACAATTCTAGGCATTACAAGAGTGGTCATAACACTCTAGAATGACAACATATCATCAAATGAATAAATTGGATAATATTATAATAATAGCACCTAAAACACTTCACACACGCATCATCACTTCCATAGCCATCCACCAAAACCAAAAGCCCCAATTTTAAAAAAGAAAGGAACCCTAGAACTATTCTAGCAATTCAAGAAAATAAGAAACTAATTTCCAAGCTTAGGGTTGTAGAAGATTACCTTTAATCTCTTGATTTCCTGAGCTTTTTCTTGAATTTTCCTTCATTTTCTTCATGATTTGATCAAACAAATCTTTGGGTTTTTCTTTGGAGATGGTTCAGCCATAGAGGAGAATTATTAGAGAGAAAACAATTTTTTTTATTTTAAAATGGTAATAACCGACTTCCAATGGCATTTTGGTCAATTTGGAAATAATTAATTCAATTAATAAAATCAAACTTTATGTAAACCAATCATATTTGCACACATAAAGTTTGATTAAATCATATCATGTGTATCAATAATAATTAAAAAATTTTCATAACATTTATGAAATATGAATATTATTTTAATATTCAAATATTTAAAAATTAAATATCTAAATAATTAATTAATATGATTATTATATATATATATGTATTTTTATTTACATTAAATAACAAATGCATATATTTATGGCATGTGTCAAAGTCTCATTTGACAACTAATTAATATGTATCAAATCGATTTTGTAACAAATACAAATACATATTAATTATTAAACAACAAAAATTCTCTAAAGCATGTGTTTTCGTTTAACCGTTTAAACGATTTGAATTAACTCATTTAATCTGATGAAGTATTATGAATAATCTGTATTATTCATAACGCGTTGCCCAAGTGCTCAACGAGTACACTTCATATTGTGGGACTCTCTAAGTTTAGATTCATCCGTCACGAAATCCAATTTCGTGTCCATAATTCACCCACTCATGAATTATGACGACCACAGATAATCTCGCTAAACTATGCAAGTCGAGGTCATTGCATACGTATAATCCATTCGTCACAGGCTATCCATATTATATCTGGGACATAGATAAAAATGTTAAATCATTTCAGTATAATATACTCGATTTTTTCAAATTTACGATCTTTAAATAACACTCGGAACTGATTTCTCAAGTTATACCACGGTCATAGATTTACTAGATCGCAAACACATGTAGGATGTCTATGCCATGTACACAGGACTGACGGATTCTATCTTGATACGCACTAGATATCATGAGTATTAGTCCACACCCAACGAACATGTGGAGGTCTGATCTAAATAGATTGGTGACGTGACTGTCATCAAAGTATGGAGGATAACTCATATATCCCACTGTGGTATCTCAAGTCGAATGACCACTATGCTCGTTCAACTCGAGAATATTCCTATCGACGTTGGTGTACCATCTATTAGGAAATCTTCAGTGAGTCATTCATTGTTTATCAAATAAATATCTACATGTATATACGAGTCTCCTGAGACTTATGGTTCATTGGGATAAACCATCGGACCAATTCACGATATACGACATGTACTGGTCTCAACAGATTTTACTAACCGGCCCATGTTAGTAAATCTTGATCATGAACTTTATTTAAGGATACACATCTTATAGTGCGCTTCCCAATGTCAATTACAAACTACGTTGTAACTGTGTACTACATTGTAAATCCTAAGATCTTTGTCTAATATACACGTATCACTAAATCAGATTTAGTTTCGATCTAATCGTAATTAGATCGAATATGTATATAAAAGACTAAATGTGCTACCATAAAATAAGTAATATTATGGAAACTTGAATTGCTCGTATTTATGAATCAGACATAAATACGATCCGGATTGGCACTCCGAGCATCAACCCTAACAATTTTCCCAGTTGCTATAGTGTCAATCCACAGTATCATATACACATCTCAATGTATATCATATACTCATCGCCCTTAAGAGCTCACCTAGCACTCAAGGGGTAGGCAACAACAAGTAAGTCCGCTTTAACAAATTGAGTCTGTCAAACAAACTCAATCGTTTTCCTTACCCAGCATCATTCGTATTTTGTAGAATTCAAATTCCACATCAATATGACTCAGATGTTATATCAGTATTGTGCTATAGCTACTAAGTTACCTATGTATTTAGAGATCAAATCCAAAATACTATGAGACAACCACAAACACTACACTAATATAAAAATTTATAATCTATAGGGTCACTTTGCAACTTCATAAGTCAAAACTCCATAAGTTGCAATTAATTCCACTAATTCAGTAGAATCAATAATAATACTCCCACTGCATCCTTTTTGACTTTATATGACATAGACCATCTAATGTCGTAATTATGATCAAAACTAATCTGACATTATGATTACAGGCTGAATTCTCTATGAATAAGAAACTCATTCTTAATATCTCTAATATAACAAAGAATATGTTTCAAAATCCATCATACGGTCTACAACATATCAAAATAACTCGTAACAATTACAATTAAATTGATATCTTTAATTTCACATTATATAGTATTCATTATGCTATCATCATATGATGCATAAGATTGACTAGACATTCTAATCAATCTTTCTTTCGATAAAGGTATCATCCTTTACGAAAGACGAATACTATATATATAAAAGACACGTTAACTGTCAAACATTTATACTAACTGTCATACAAATAGTCTTAATGTGTCCTTTATTAGATCATATCTAATACGCGACTAATGAGAGTATCTCACAAGTCTCTTAATTTTATATCATATATGAACTTTATATCAAATATAACAGAGACTACTCACATTGCTTTCACGGAGAAAAGAATACTTAGGATATATACAATACTAGAAAGAAGTTTGTACGCTGCCACTGACCCTACTAACAAATATGTATTCTTTATGCTTTGATAAAATCAGAAAATCTGACTGTAATCAAAATTAGAGAACACGAATTTTCAGAAAGCTTACTTGAGTCAACAATAGGCTTTATAAGCCAGTATATTAAACTGTGATCTTAGCATAATACAAACTGTAGGACCATTCTAGAATGAATTCTTCAAAAAAGAAACCACACAGATCTCTCATTCGAAGAAACCATTCAGGAACGCCACTTTGCATTCTTTAGTCAAAATACATAATTCAATATTAACATTAACCAACAGATCTTTAATTGTTTAATTAGTGCGACTTGAGACAAGTTTTCTAAGAATCTATAATAGATCATTGAGTAAAACCTTTCTCATTGTTATACTGTAAAGGTCAAACCTTTAACAAGCTCACTTTGCTTTTGTTGCGCAAACAATTTACACATTTTATGAACGATTCATAACGAAAGCTTAATGAAGTTCAAAACTTGATCGTAGTAAGCTACGAATAATCTTAGATCTATGATTCAATTTTAACTTTAGAAATCGATATCAAATATCGCTCCCACTATAAGTTATAGGATAATTTTCTTTAATAAGAAAATAACATAACCATTAAGTATCAAATACTTTACAAATGATTCTGACATCCTATTAAATTTATACGGAAGATGTCTAAGGGTAATTTCATCTTATTAATTACGTGGTTCCATTACAGTTTATCACTCTCATATTTGACTTCAATAGGTCAAGCATTTTCTACAATCGTCAACATCTGATGTTACACACCAAATAATAAAATAATTTTATTACTCGGGATCGTAGAAAAGATATTCTGTCAAATAGAATACAAAATTCTATTAAGTAGAATAAATGATAAACTTTTACTTGTACTTCTGAGGTGCAAGTATTTTCAATTATATAACCATTATACAAAAGAAAGATTCAAAATCTTAAAATTTTCAAGGTTCGAAATTTCTACTATATATTATATATGTAACTGTAGGAACGAATGAAACCTTAATTAAAGAGATGAATTAGTGTTACTGGAGCATAACCCCAAGAGTATTGAAACTAATTCGGTAACACTCAATATCAAATGAATCATATCATATAAGATTCGATTTCTCCCACTGATCAATTCCATTGCAATGGAATCGTAGAAGAATAATATTGAGTAAGAATCACATTCATTAAATAAATTTAGAACTCATTGCCTTAAATTCGTATGTTTGATCATATCAAACATCTTTGAACAATTCAAAGATTCACGATAAATTTTAAAATATAGTTTTCAACACTTCAAATATATTATCTTGGAACCATTTAAAATATTCTATCCGCGTTTCATCAGAAATATATTTAAAGTTCTCGAACCATTCAAGACGTTCAATATATATTCTTTTAGAAACACGCAACTAAGTCATGACAATTCATTAACTAAGTTACGAAGTAAATAAAACTATCTAAGGTAATTTCTAATTCATTAAACTACATACATCCAATTAGGGGTGGGCAAAAAAAACCGACCGAATCGAACCAAACCGCAAACCGAACCAAACCGGACCGAATTTATGATTTTTTCCTAACGGTTCGGTTTGCGGTTCGGATTGGCCCACCCCAAACGGTTTACGGTTCGGTTCAGGACCTAATCTGAACCGCACCTGTTAAACCGAACCGAACCGTTATAATTAAAAAATATAAATTTTTATAAAAAAATTTGTAATTTTCTTTTAATTGTATTCTATGTTTTCTTTTTATTAGTATGTTAATACTTTTATTCTTAACTTTTTGTTAATATATTTATTTGTTAATACTTTTATTCTTCAATTTATTTGTTTTATTGTAGCATCATTATTCTTGAAAGTAAGATGTTGAATTTGTCTCTTAATTAGAATGATGGTAGCATCATTATTCGAGGTAATTTTTAAAAAATACAAGAATTAATTATGCCTCATTTTTCAATCATTTATGGAGTGCATATGTTCCATGGAGTCACAGCTTACACCCTAGTATTTCATACCATTTGTTGGATAGACTAGTTTTGTTTGTTTTTTTTCCACTTAAGTGGATGAAATTTTATTTTAAATATAATAATCCGTAAACCGAACCGAACCAATCCGTAAACCGCTGGTTTAAAAAATTTTCAATCCGAACCAAACCGTTATTTAATGGTTGGTTTGAGAGGTAAAAAATCCGAACCGTAAAATATGGTTTGGTTCGGTTTTTAGTAAAAACCGAACCAAACCGAACCGCGCCCACCCCTACATCCAATGTATTAGTCTAATAAATCTTGTGGACCAATGATGATCATTGGTTAAATGAGATTTAATCACATCCTGAATACAATATTCATTGGTCCAATGATGATCTTGTATGAGACTATCATTTACCATACATAATAAGAATCTAATGTTTATGTGCTAAAATCTCATAAATCATTGTTCTAAGTTATTTAGTTAACCGAACATTTTCTTGATGTTTATCTTTTCATTAATGACACTACTAGTCATATTAAAATATGTAACAACTATTTATTTAGAACAAGTAACTATTCAATAGTCACAAGTTCTAATATCAAATATCAAAACAGTTATTAAATATTATTTTAAATAACTAGACGAAAGATCTAGTATCCAATACCTATAGTTGTCGTATTGTGAGAATCAATATTCTCTATACACAACTATACACATCTCATTTTCTTAAGCTTTATAACTTGCGTTCAATTATTCACAACAATTGCAAATGATTGATTAGCAATCTGTGTCAGACACGTGACTTCTAAAAGTCATTAAAGCTAATTAATGTCATTATAAGATAAACAAAAAAATACCTAATGGGGTTTTCTTAAAATGACATAAAACGCGTTTTTGACCGAATCGATAACCTGATACACATGAGGGCTGCCCAGGTCAGCCCCAATAATATTAGGGTAGTTCATGGGCTACCTGAACAGTGACAAATTCACTGTTTGGGCAGTCGTCACCCGGTAATATCGTTTTCGCTTATTTCAACTTCGAAACTATTTTCGAAAATTGTTCAAACACCCAAAACACATCCAATACATTCAAATGACATCATTTTCCTCACAAACAACCCAGTTTTTCCATATCTGATTTTGCAACAAAAAAAAAAAATTTCATGCTTTAATCCAATTTTTTTAACATTAATCTAATTAATCTTAACACCAATCAAAGTCACCACACATGAACCACCCAAGAACAATTATAGGCATTACAAGAGTGGTCATAACACTATAGAATGACAACATATCATCAAATGAACAAATTGGATAATATTACAATAATAGCACCCAAAACACTTCACACATGCATCATCACTTCCATATCCATCCACCAAAACCAAAAGCCCGAATTTTAACAAACAAAGGAACCCTAGAATTATTCTAGCAATTCAAGAAAATAAGAAACTAATTTCCAAGCTTAGGGTTGTAGAAAATTACCTTAATCTATTGATTTCATAAGCTTTTTCTTGAATTTTCCTTCATATTCTTCATGATTTGATCAAACAAATCTTTGGAATTTTCTTTGGAGATGGTTCGGCCATGGAGGAGAATTATTAGAGAGAAAACAATTTTTTTTCTTTTAAAATGGTAATAACTGACTTCCAAGGGCATTTTGGTCAATTTAGAAATAATTAATTCAATTAATAAAATCTATGTAAACCAATCATATTTGCACACATAAAGTTTAATTAAATCATGATTCATGCCATGTGTATCAATAATAATTAAACATATTTCATAACATTTATGAAATATATATATTATTTAACTATTCAAATATTTAACAAATAAATATCTAAATAATTAATTATTATTATTATATGTATTTTTATTTACATTAAATAACAAATACATATATTTATGGCATGTGTCAAAGTCTCATTTGACAACTAATTAATATCTATCAAATTGAATTTTGTATCAAATACAAATACAAATTAATTATCAAATGACTGAAATGCCCCTAATGCATGTATTTTCATTTAATCGTTTAAACGATTCGAATTAACTCATTTAATCCGGTGAAGTATTATGAATAATCTATATTATTCATAAGGGGTTGCCCAAGTACTCAACGAGTACACTACATATTGTGGGACTCTCTAAGTTTATGTTTATCCGTCACGAAATCCAATTTCGTGTCTATAATTCAACCACTCATGAATTATAACAACCACAGATAATCTCGTTAAACTATGCAAGTCGAGGTCATTGCATACGTATAATCTATTTGTCACAGGCTATCAATATTATACCTGGGATATAGATAAAACGTCAAATTCTTTTGGTATAATATAGTCGAATTTTTTAATTTTACGATCTTTAATAACACTCGAAACTGATTTCCGAAGTTATACCGCGTCCATGGATTTACTAGATCGCAAACATGTGTAGGATGCATATGCACTGTACACAGGACTGAAAGATTCTATCTTGATGCGAACTGGATATCATGAGCATCAGTCCACACCCAAAAAATAATCGAAGGTCTAATCTAAATAGATCGGTGATGTGACTGCCATTAAAGTGTGGAGGATAACTCATATATCCCACTGTGGTATCTCAAGTCGAAGGACCACTATGCTCGCTCAACTCGAGAAAATTCCAATTGACGTTGATGTACCATCTATTGGGAAATCTTCAGTGAGTCATTAAATGTTTATCAAATAAACATCTACATATCTATACGAGTCTCCCGAGACTCATGGTTCATTGGGATAAACCATCGGACCAAGTCACGATATACGACATGTACTTGGTTTCAACAAATTTTACTAACCGACCCATATTAGTAAATCTTGACCATGAACTTTATTTAAGGATATAAGTCTTATAGTGCGCTTCCCAATGTCAATTATAAACTACGTTGTAATTGCGCACTACATTTTAAATCCTATGGTCTTTGTCTAATATACACGTATCACTAAATCAGATTTAGTTTCGATCTAATAGTAATTGAATATCCAATCATAATTAGATCGAATATGTGTATGAAAGACAAGAGGTGCTACCATAAAATAAGTAATATTATGAAAAATGGAATTGCTCGTATTTATGAATCGAACATAAATACAATTCGGATTGACACTCCGAGCACCAACCCTAACAATAATTGTCTAGAGATATTTTCTTGTACGGTAAGAATTGACGTGAATTAGTTCATATCTCGAGATTCTTGACTGGCATTAAGAAAACTCCATTATGTATTTGTTTATCTTATAATGACGTTTCTTGACTTTAGTGACTTTTAGAAATCACGTGTTTGACACAGTTTGCTAATCAATTATTTGTAATTATTATGAATAATTTAAGGTAAATTATAAAGCTAAAGAAATTAGATGTGTATAGAGAATATCGATTCTCACAATACGATAACTGTAGGTATTAGATACCAGATCTCTTGTCTAGTTATTTAAAATAGTGTTTAATGATTATTTTTTATATTTGATATCAGAACTTGCGACTATTAGATAGTTACTTATTCTTTATAAATAATTGTTATATATTTTAATACGACTAGTAGTGAAAGATACTCGTAGAGCACTATGACAACTTTTATGAATAATACTGATTATTTATAAGTTGTTTAAAGGTTAAACGTAAAATACATGCAAATGAACCTAATAGTCATTCCTAATTATTGTGTATTTGTATTTAATGATAGATTTTATTAAATACACATTAATTAAATATCAAATTGTGATATTTGACATATATCATAAATATATATTTGTATTGGATATTTAAAGTAAATATAATACATATAATACATATATTTAAAATATTTGTATTTAAATAATTATTTAATTGTTAAATAATTAAATTAATTAAAAATATAAATATCTTAAGTTTTGATATTTTTGGAGATGCCTTGATTTGCTTTATTTGACTTGTTGAAAATCATTAAATTGCGTAATGATCAAAGATGCAAGTTGATAAAGCAAACTTTAAATGAAACAAAAATAATATCTAGATATTTTATGCATACAAATTTCAGCCAAGGGCATATTGGGTGTGTATATATTGTTTTATTTCATTTTCATTAGGTTTAGGTTAACAAGTTACACAAAAACAAACACAAAAGAGTTGATAGCAAAAGTTGAAGATCAAAGAAGAAAAGCTTGAAATACTTTGATTTCGTAAATTTTTCTTTAAATCTTTCAACTAAGAATATATTTCTATCACGCTTAGCTTCAACATGTGTTGCCAGGATGTTGTCTCTACACTTATAGTTTGTGTTTTAATTGGTTATGAACTTGTTTGAAAGATGAAAGCATGTATGGTTTATAAGTGAGCTTGAAATGGTTTCATAAGCTCTCTTTTGATTATTTGATAATCAAGTTGCCATTCTAGAGTTTCCAAGCCACTCATTGATGACCTGGAATTGTTCTTGAGTTGTTTCACGATGGTGAGACTTGTTTGGTGTGGTAAAGTTTGAATTAAAGTGTTAGATTTAATTGATTTGATAAAATTTGTCAATATGAAGAAATTATAAAATTATGGTTCTTAACCCTTTCCAAATTTGGGGATTTTCATATATGTGATGCATTATGGTGTGTATATGATGCATATTAATTTTTGAGTTGATTGGATTTGATCTTGACATGTTTTGAACAAAAAATGGACCAAATTGTAAAAATTGAAAAATAAAGGGTGTGTTCGGCAATTACTGAAATTTTGGGGATTTTGTTGCAATCTGATTTTGATGTATTGGACATGTTGGAAATCATTTTAGAAATGATTTAGAATCATCCAAAATTATATTTGACAATTTTAGGACTAAAACGATCAATTTGTAAAGTTTTGGGTCAATGTAATTACCAAGAAATTTGATTTCTTGTGTAAAATTTCAATTTTTAAGTATTGAGTAATTAAATAAATAAGTTTATTTAATTGATCCAAGAAAAATTATTGAAATCGGAAAATTTTGATTTTTCGCGTTTCCGCTGCGTTACCGGATCTACCCCTTAAAACCCCTACAATATATACCAAGGTATAACTTCTGCGAAGATTATTTGAGAATTTATTGCGAAGAAGTAAAAAACAGAGGATACCGGACAAAAGAAATTTATCATTGTTAGGTTCATGAACTAAAAAATGGTAGATTCAATGGCAGTTATGTCTCAGTTGAGTGAACATCAATTGATCATTCACGAAATATTAGATGCGAGAATGAAACTCTACAAGACGTTTCAAGTTACCATAATTATTGAGAAATTACCTCATCATGGAAGGACTTCAGGAGTTATCGGAAACACAAGAAGAGGCAAATGAGTCTTTAAGACCTAGGAGTTCGGTTGCGAATCGAAGAGGACAACGAGAAGTCCGAGAATGCTAGCTACAAGACCATGGAGTCTAAGGTTATCATCGTTGACGGTGGGAAAAGTAACAGAAAGAGAAAGAATAGTGAAGCTTATTCTTCCCAAACAAAAAAAAATTTGAGGGGAAGTGCTACGTCTGTGGGAAAAACGGTCATATGGCAAATGATTACAGAAACAATAAATCTCAGGACAAAGACAAGAAAAAGAAAAATGAGTAATATGTTACTGAAGATGAGCTATTAACTGATGAGATCTTAAAGTTGAACCTCTCTGCATATATAACTGAATCCAACTTGGTTGGAAATCCGTGAGAATGATGGGTAGACACGAGGGCTACTCGTCATATTTGTGCTGACATTTATAACTATAGTTTTGGTTTGAGCTTCCCAATGATTGATGAGATAGGAGTAGACAAGCAGCTGATGGGATGGAAGAGAACTTCAGGCTTATTCACTGACACACACAACCGCATAGGAGTGGTTGGAATACAAACTGACATATGGGAAGAGCGTGTAACAGTTATAAAAAATGAGCAATTTAATGAAGTTCAGATGACAGATAATAGAGGTGTCAGGCGGCTGAGCTATTATCCGTAGGGTAATTGGGGAAAATAGCCTAGGCAATGGTGACTTAGTAACGTGGCTGACGTCACGAGTTTGTGTAATGGTAGAATTTGACCTAATATATAAAAGGGATTGAGAACTCGTTGTAAGGGTTAGCGAATTTTTCTCACACATAACTTGTAAAAATAGAGCAAAATAGCCAAGTGTAAAAATGAGAGCCAAAGCAGGTCGATCATACTGGAGGTGGTAAGAAAATGTTCATTTCTTTGTATATGTGGACGTAAGTTGGAGTCATTTTCCATCGAACCACGTTAAATCATTTGTGTTCTATGATTTCATGTTTGCTTGTTGTAGGCATTGCATTTTTGCATATTAGCCCGATGATGAGTCTCGTATGGAGACACTACATCTTTAGTTGTGAAAGCTGCGGGAAACGGACGTTGGAAGGGTAAAGTGGGAATTAGTATTTTGTCAGATTTAACTCGCTTGTTTCGCTTCGGGTTCGCTTGTTGGACCTCTGTTTTAAAACACACCAAACCCATTAAATCACATCCAAAATAATTAAAACATTTAAAACACATCTCACAAATTAAATAATTAAAATAATTAAAATATTTAAACATATGTCACAAATTTTAAATTAAAACCAATTGAAACCAATTAAATTGAAATTAAAATTAAATTAAATTAAAATCAAATCAAATAAACAACTCACCAAAATTAAATAATTCCCCACCAAAATTACATAATTTCTTGCCTTAAATAATCAAATTAAATACACACTTAAAACATGATTTCTTTTCTTTTCCAAGAGCCATGCAAACCCTAACCCTACCCTCTCTCTATAAAAGAATAACACAAACTAAACCCTAAGACTGGCTGGCCTATCTCTCTCACACGGCAAGACAAAAACATTAAAACCTAAACTCCTTCACACACTCAGCCTCTCTCTTCTCTCACAGATTACACACAATTAAACCCTAAAACTCTCAGCATCCCCTGCCATTTACTCTCACGAAACCAACCTTCACAGCTTCACGCCACCTGCACACACCACACCACTGTCGGCCTGCTTCACGTGAACAACGCCACTGCCAACCTCAATTCATTGCCCCTTCACAAATCAAGCACACGCTGCCACACAACGTAACTTTCAGCAGCCCTTCACGCCTCATGCATAGCCACGCCAATGCCCTTGTCTTTGCCCTTCACGTCACATCAACCATCATCCACCCCGCATTCACGTCACAAACCCTACCTTCACGCCCCCACTATCACGCAACAAGGTCCCTTAAACGCCACCTGCCTTCACGCACACACTCACTAGCCACAAATTCATTCACACGCCCACTAGCCACATTAAATAGCCTTCACGTATACTGCCCAAAACCGCACCTTGCCCTCATAGAAGCGCCACAAAACAATCAACGCCACATAGCTCTACCTCAGCTCACATAACCGACACACACTTCACGCCAACAGCCCCTAGCACCCAACAAACAAAACCCTTAAATTGCCGCATCACAAGCCACAGCTCACCCACTCACGCCAATTGCCCTTCCAGCCTTTCACGCCACACATACACTCACATTCACACACACAAACTGCACACATTAGCCCTATGACCAGCCTCAAAGCCACGCACCAAGAATCAGTCTTTCAACTCCACTCACGCCCCTTCACCACGCCTACAATCCACAACACAAACCTGCCTCTTGCTCCATACGTCAATAGCACCCTTAAGCACAACCCACTTAGCTTCAACACCTAATCACACACCCCCTTCATAGCCACATACAACCCCCACATACAGCCTGAAATTACTGCACAATACCCTCCCAATACAGCCCCTCACTGCATCATAAACTGTCCAGAAATTCCCCCAAATAACACCAAAAAACCGCAGCCCCTTAGCCCTCCAGAACAGCCCAAACCAGTCCAAAAAAACCACAAAACAGTAGCCTAAATTACCAAAATAGTGACCTGAAACGCAGCAGTAAAACAACAGTGAAACGAAGTAAAAACAGCAGCCCGAGCAGCAAAACAGCGAGGAAAAAGGTTGGATTAGTGAACCAGAAAAGTTACGGAGCAACAACCCTTCCGACGGCTGTGTAGCGCGCTTTCGAGGGACGACAAAAGAGGTTAGACCCGAGGGCACCCTTTTATTTATTATCTTTCGTTTATTTTATTTATTTTAGAAATATTATCGCATGAGAGTCGTTTGAGGCATGATGTGATTGTTCGATGAGCGGAATATGTGTTCCCTTTTATGGTATATAGGATGGAAACCCGGACGTAAATTCTGTAGCCGAATCCGAATGGACGGTAGTGCGGTTTTTACTCGGATACAACATCACGTACCACTTAAGAGACACGTATTTCGTCTCATCCAAACTTGTGTTTGAGCATGTTGTAGTTCGTAGGTTATTTATTTGTTATTAAAGCATGATTAGGTTGTTAGCATGTTATTTATCTTAAGCATGATTTAGTCGATAGAAATTTATTTCTTTATGCATGATTAGGTTGTTTTCACATTAGGGATTTAATTATATCTATGCTTAGATTCGTATTTATTTTCCGCATTAGATAATTGAGCATGTTTGTGTGATGATTGTATGTTATTGCGTGTTTGCCGTTATGACAACTTACTTTGAAGTATGCGAATTTAGATATAGGTTATATTATTAGTATGCATGTAGACTTAGGCGTAGGCTATCTTGAGCATACATGTTGAGTAGACTCGGTTAGTTTATTGCACAAATCATATCATCACAAGTGACATAAGTAAGGGACCATTCCGAACCCAACAGTTTGAGGTCTTCCCTTGCGAGGGGCGAGTGCGGCCTTAAATCTTTTTCCCGGTTCACACTGGGTGGCGACTCCATGTTATTTCGTACTCCCAACTAGGCCGCGAGCTTGGAACAGCGTCGCTGGATTTCTGTGTTCCTACAGTCTTGCGAATCCACTGGGGATAGAGAATCAGCCCCGAAATAATGTCTTGTAATGTTTGGATTTGTGCTTTAATTAACCGTGTCTACAGTGGGTTGAAGGGGTTTAGTTAAAGGCATTGTTAGCGAGAGCCTTCGTCAGCGAGAGCCTTTGTCTGCACTCCTGTAAACCCACATGTGAACCTTAGTCGTAGAACTAGTAGAAATTATTTTTTTATGTTGATGTTTTGGACCGTCGTCATTTGAATCCAGTTGGACCTTTTGTCAAAAGATGTGAACTTGTTGGGCCATTTAAATTGGGACGAGTTCGTGTCCTTTGACAGTTGGGCCAAAAGCTTCTAAAATGTCGATGGGCCATTTTATGTTTAGGCCTATTATCATTTGAAGTTGTTTAGCCATGTTATCGCAAAGTGTAAACCTGTTGGGCCTTTTCAACTGGGACAAGTTTGCACCGAGCAATAGTATGATTGAATACTTTAAATTGGTAATGGGCCAACTAGTGTAAAAAAAATTTAAATGAGCTTATATATTACATACATTGCACGTATCTCATGCATTTCATGCATACACACATCATGTTAACCCTGTGTCTTAAAAGCCATCATAGATACCCGTTGGGTTAGAGAAGAAAAAAAAAGGTTTGTCAAGAGAGTTTAGCAAACATGGATATCGGGGAAAAGGAAATCGAGAAATAGAAAACCTTGCGGCAAAGATAGAAAGACCATTGGGGGGCCTTTAAAAAAAGTGAGAAAAAAAAAAAAAAAACAAAAACAAAAAAAATGAAAAAAAAATGAAAAAAAAAGAGAGAAAAAGAAAAAAAAAGGGTTGTTTAGTCCTTAATAGTTAGGCATAAGTCCGATGATGAAATCGTTTGCTTTAGGATGAAATCTTAGAAACGATAAACTCTTGATGTGCTTTTATCTGATGCTTTGAATTGTTGATCTATGTTAGACTCGTAAGCACTTCACTATAGGTTCTTAGCGGTGAAAACCTGAGTAGTTGGCAAGGTGACTAGTTGAAGAAATTACGGGTCGATGAATGACCGTTTGCTTAGATGTCCATCATGACTTGCTTGTGTTATGATGTGTGGTATGGTTGAAAAAAAAAAGAGTCTCTAAAGAAAAGAAATAAACCGCCTTTAACCGATAAGAGTGAAGCTACCCATGGGAGAGTATTAGGACCACCATGAGGAGAAATGCTACCTTAAAGGGTTGGTGTGTTGAAAAAAAAAGAAAGAAAATGAAAAAAAAAAAAAAAAGAAGAAGTTCAAAATGAAAAGAGAAAAGAAAGAGACAAGAGAAAAAGAGAAAAAAAAAACCATACCACATTGAGCACATAAAAGCAACTGCAGGCATAATTGAGACATCTAGGTTGGTTTGACCCATCGATCCCGATTTTTGAAACGAAATCATTGAGTTGGCTTACTTAAGGATCAAGTTGTGAAAGAACCTTTGCACACACACACTTTGAGTCTGGCATAGATCATTTATTCAAAAACTCAGATTTGAGTTGCATTGAGTGTTTTGAATGTTCTCTAGTTTCATTACTGGGCATTCTTTGAGGACGATAATATGTATAACTATTGAGACTAGTTCGTAGCTTGTAATAGCATGTTGATATGGAAGGCCTCACCATGTGGTTCATCTTGACCAAGTGCAAACAGCGGAGAGTAGAAAGCTAAATCAAGACTGGGGGCGACCAGTCTACCACCCCGTGAAAAGAAGTATAACAAGAAATTGAGCCATGAGACTAGAGAGAATACTGAGCAATCACCTGGAGAACTGGCGGAAGACCTAACCCAACGGAATAGGAAATTCATTTATGCATGCATGCATACACGTAACATATTTTGCATTCTCTTTTTGTATTTGTTTTGTTTTGTATTCACAGGTTTTGAAGAAGAAAAAGAAAAGCGGCAAAGACAAGCCAATTAGAAGTAGCAACAGTACAGTCAGTTTCAAAAATGAATCAGTTTTGGGGATGAGTCCCAGGGGCGAGGCCCATATCAGTATCAGTTTGGGGCGAGGCCCACATCAGTTTGGGGCGAGGCCCACGTCAGTATCAGTTTGGGGCGAGGCCCATATCAGTTTGGGGCGAGGCCCACATCAGTATCAGTTTGGGGCGAGGCCCACGTCAGTATCAGTTCAGGGTTGAGGCCCACACATCATCAGTGTCAGTTTCCGGGATGCGTCCCAGGGTTGAGGCCCACGTCAGTATCAGTTTTGGGGATGAGTCACAGGGTTGAGGCCCACACACATCATCAGAAAGTCGGGAATGGCACTCCGAGAATGGAGCACAGTTCGAGAATGAACAAGCCGAGAATGGCAATCCAAGAATGGAGCAAAGTTCGAGAATGAACAAGCCGAGAATGGCACTCCGAGAATGGAAACACATTTCGGGAATGAACAAGCCGGGAATGGCACTCCGAGAATGGAACACAGTTTGATAAAGAACAAGCCGGGTATGGTATTTTGGGGGCGAGGCCCACATTAGTGCCAGTATCAGTTTTGCCAGGCATGGCACTCTGGGGGCGAGGCCTATATTAGCATCAGTATCAGTCATATCGGGTATGGCACTCTGAGGGCGAGGCCCATATCAATATCAGTTTGGGGCGAGGTCCACATCAGTATCAGCATGGGGGTGAGGCCCATATTAGCATCAGTATCAGCATGTGGGCGAGGCCCATATCAGTATCAGTTGGGGGCGAGGCCCATATCAGTATCAGTTTGGGGTCGAGGCCCATATCGGTATCAGTCTAAAGGCGAGGCCCATATCAGTATCAGCATGGGGGTGAGGCCCACGTCAGTATCAGTTCAGGGTCGAGGACCCATTACATCATCAATTTGAGGGCGAGGCCCACTTTGTCAGCGGTATTGGGTCGAGGTGCCCCTGTTGTCAGTTGTAGTTCCGGGATGTGTCCCAGGGTCGAGGGCCACTGCATCATCAGTTGTAGTTCCGGGTCGAGGTGCCCACTACATCATCAGTTCGAGGGCGAGGTCCCTATTGTCAGCGGTGTTGGGTCGAGGTGCCCCCGTTGTCGGTTGTAGTTCCGGATCGAGGGGCCCAGGGTCGAGGTGCCCACTACATCATCAGTTCGAGGGCGAGGTCCCTATTGTCAGCGGTGTTGGGTCGAGGTGCCCGGGGTCGAGGTGCCCCCGTTGTCGGTTGTAGTTCAGGGTCGAGGTGCCCTCTACATCATCAGTTCGAGGGCGAGGTCCCTATTTTCAGCGGTGTTGGGTCGAGGTGCCCAGGGTCGAGGTGCCCCCGTTGTCGGTTGCAGTTCCGGGATGCGTCCCAGGGTCGATGGCCCACTACATCATCAGCACAGTTCACATTCAGTGGTTCGGGAACAAAGCCCAGAGGTCGAGGCACCTCGCCATCATATCAATTCAGTTTAAAACAACAGGCAAGTCAGGTGGCAGCTGGCAAGCCAATAATTCATTCATCATCACTTTTAGGATGTGTCCCAGGGTCGAGGGCCCACACATCAATTGCAGTTCCGGAATGCGTCCTAGGGTCGAGGGCCCACTGCATCATCAGCACAGTTCACATTCGGTGGTTCGGGAACAAAGCTCAGGGGTCGAGGCACCTCGCCACCATATCAACTCAGTTCAAAGCAGCAGGCAAGTCAAGTGGCAGCTGGCGAGCCAGGTAAGTAAAAATGCATTGCACGTACTTTGATAGGATTGTCATTGTCACACACTGCACAAGTCCCATCAAAGTGGGGGCGACTGTAGGCATTGCATTTTTGCATATTAGCCCGATGATGAGTCTCGTATGGAGACACTACCTCTTTAGTTGTGAAAGCTGCGGGAAACGGACGTTGGAAGGGTAAAGTTGGGAATTAGTATTTTGTCAGATTTAACTCGCTTGTTTCGCTTCGGGTTCGCTTGTTGGACCTCTGTTTTAAAACACACCAAACCCATTAAATCACATCCAAAAATAATTAAAACATTTAAAACACATCTCGCAAATTAAATAATTAAAATAATTAAAATATTTAAAACACATGTCACAAATTTTAAATTAAAACCAATTGAAACCAATTAAATTGAAATTAAATTAAATTAAATTAAAATCAAATCAAATAAACCACTCACCAAAATTAAATAATTCCTCACCAAAATTACATAATTTCTTACCTTAAATAATCAAATTAAATACACACTTAAAACATGATTTCTTTCCTTTTCCAAGAGCCATGCAAACCCTAACCCTACCCTCTCTCTATAAAAGAATAACACAAACTAAACCCTAAGACTGCCTGGCCTATCTCTCTCACACGGCAAGACAAAAACAATAAAACCTAAACTTCTTCACACACTCAGCCTCTCTCTTCTCTCACAGATTACACACAATTAAACCCTAAAACTCTCAGCAACCTCTGCCATTTACTCTCACGAAACCAACCTTCACAGCTTCACGCCACCTGCACGCACCACACCACTGCCGGCCTGCTTCACGTGAACAACGCCACTGCCAACCTCAATTCATTGCCCCTTCACAAATCAAGCACACGCTACACACCACGTAACTTTCAGCAGCCCTTCACGCCTCACGCATAGCCACGCCACTGCCCTTGTCTTTGCCCTTCACGTCACAACAACCATCATCCACCCACGCATTCACGTCACAAACCCTGCCTTCACGCCCCCACTATCACGCACCAAGGTCCCTTAAACGCCACCTGCCTTCACGCACACACTCACTAGCCACAAATTCATTCACACGCCCACTAGCCACGTTAAATAGCCTTCACGTATACTGCCCAAAACCGCACATTGCCCTCATAGAAGCGCCACAAAACAATCAACGCCACATAGCCCTGCCTCAGCTCACATAACCAACAGACACTTCACGCCAACAGCCCTAGCACCCAACAAACAAAACCCTTAAATTGCCGCATCACAAGCCCCAGCTTTCCCACTCACGCCAATTGCCCTTCCAGCCTTTCACACCACACGTACACTCACCTTCACGCACACAAACTGCACACATTAGCCCTCTGACCAGCCTCAAAGCCAAGCACCAAGAATCAGCCTTTCAACTCCACTCACGCCCATTCACCACGCCTACAATCCACAACACAAACCTGCCTCTTGCTCCATACGTCAATAGCACCCTTAAGCCACAACCCACTTAGCTTCAACACCTAATCACACACCCCTTTCATAGCCGTATACAGCCCCCACATACAGCCTGAAATTACTGCACAATACCCTCCCAATACAGCCCCTCACTGCATCATAAACTGTCCAGAAATTCCCCCAAATAACACCAAAAAACCGCAGCCCCTTAGCCCTCCAGAACAGCCCAAACCAGTCCAAAAAAACCACAAAAACAGTAGCCTGAATTACCAAAACAGTGACCTGAAACGCAGCAGCAAAACAGTAGTGAAACGAAGTAAAAACAGCCGCCCGAGCAGCAAAACAGCGAGGAAAAAGGTTGGATTAGTGAACCAGAAAAGTTGCGGAGCAACAACCATTCTGACGGCTGTGTAACGCGCTTTCGAGAGACGACAAAAGAGGTTAGACCCGAGGGCACCCTTTTATTTATTATCTTTCGTTTATTTTATTTATTTTAGAAATATTATCACATGAGAGTCGTTCGAGGCATGATGTGATTGTTCGATGAGCGGAATATGTGTTCCCTTTTATGGTATATAGGATGGAAAGCCGGACGTAAATTCCGTAGCCGAATCCGAATGGACGGTAGTGCGGTTTGTACTCGGGATACAACACCACGTACCACTTAAGAGACACGTATTTCGTCTCATCCAAACTTGTGTTTGAGCATGTTGTAGTTCGTAGGTTATTTATTTGTTATTAAAGCATGATTAGGTTGTTAGTATGTTATTTATCTTAAGCATGATTTAGTCGATAGAAAGTTATTTCTTTATACATGATTATGTTGTTTTCACATTAGGGATTTAATTTATATCTATGCTTAGATTCTTATTTATTTTCCGCATTAGATAATTGAGCATGTTTGTGTGATGATTGTATGTTATTGCGTGTTTGCCGTTATGACAACTTACTTTGAAGTATGCGAATTTAGATATAGGTTCTATTATTAGTATGCATGTGGACTTAGGTGTAGGCTATCTTTGAGCATACATGTTGAGTAGACTCGGTTAGTTTATTGCACAAATCATATCATCACAAGTGACATAAGTAATGGACCATTCCGAACCCAACGGTTTGAGGTCTTCCCTTGCGAGGGGTGAGTGCGGCCTTAAATCTTTGTCCCGGTTCACACCGGGTGGCGACTCCATGTTATTTCGTACTCCCAACTAGGCCGCGAGCTTGGAACAGCGTCGCCGGATTTCTGTGTTCCTACACCTGTTAAGATTGATTTGGTTCCCAACTAACCAAACAAATTCACCGTTTGAGAGAGGTTTGATCGAGGAGTGATTCTCCCGAATCGTCTCTGGAACAAAAAATAACTGTCAACAATGTAGGAAGAGGTATTTGGTTGCATGAGGGAAAGTGCTTAATATTTTTACGGCTTTAACTCAAAACGTTTTAGTTTAATTTAAGTATTTTTTATAATTTTGATTTGTAAATAAGACTATTTTGATAATTATATAATCAAGACATAGTCTAGTGATCTTTTATTTTAAAATAAAGCTTGAGATGAAAAAAAATCGGGAATTCTAACCATTCAAAATCCTTTACATTTATCACATTTCTAAAACTTAGGATTTGGATAACTTTTTATACATAAAATTAGTAAAACCTTGCATCCGCTAATGTATTTCTCACAAATCGGTTTGGAAATTCACTTATGCTAGATCTAGATGATGACATTGTGATTAAGGTTGATATAAAAAAAAAACATGAACGAGTAGTGAAAAGAGTAATATTTAGCTAGGCAAGGGAAAGAGGGACACCGTGAATGCTATGAATAGTTATTTATCTGCCACTATATGTCATATGTGTATGTAGAAATGTTATTTGATAACAGTATTTAAAAAAAAAAAAAACTAAAACATTAAACATATTGAAGATTTTCCTTAGAATGTAATCGGTTCTGTGTTGGGCTCAAGAATAAGAGCAAATCCACCCAATGCTTAAGTTGATTTATCCTCCTATGCCACTAATAAACTGTTCAAACTTTTAGGAAACTCAACCGTCAAATAAGTTGATTCGGATTTAA
>SKCR01034383.1:0-49330 GCA_019454045.1 Zanthoxylum bungeanum
CTGAATTAATCAGATGAGACTTATTTGTGGCATTGTTGTCTGGGACTCATTAAACAAGACTCGTATTTCCATACTTTTGAAGAGTGGGTACTAGGACGGATTTGATTCTACTCAAATGATGTCTACGAATCTAGTTTAATTAGGCAAAATGCCTAAAATACCTTTTACTTGGTAAAAGTGTAAGTGACACCGATCTGTTAGCCCTTGTTCATAGTGACGTAGGTGGGCGCATATCTAGCTAGGCTAGAGGTACGTATGAACACTTCGTAACCTTTATGGATGTGGCATCACGTTATGGTTATGTGTTTCTTTTGAAACATAAATCGGAAACTTTTTATTAATTCAAAGAGTTTCGACACGAAGTATAAAATAGATCGGCTATAGTATTAAACCGTCATGGTTAGACCGTAGTGGAAAATATTTAAGCAATAAGTTTCTTGATTATATGAAAGAGTATAGTATTCTTTCATAGTGGACTCTTCATGGAACACCTCAATAATGATGGTGTGTCCGAACAGAGAAACCGAATTTTGTTGGACATGATAAGGTTAATCATGAGTCGCTCTGAGCTACCATTTTCCTTCAAGGGATAAGTATTAAACAGTGCAATAATTATTTTGAATAAGGTTCCATGAAAATCTGTTAAACAGAATTCATATTAGATATGAACAGGAAAAAAACTGGATTTTCTCATTCCTGAAGATTTGGGAATGCTGGGAATATGTTTGGATGATACCAAACTAAAACCCAAATCGGATAAGTACCTAATTGTAGGTTATCCTAGGGAAACCAAAGTATAGTACTTATACATCTCATAAGAAAACGATGTAATTGTTGCTCACCAAGCGGTTTTCCTAAGAGGAATACCTATATGCAGTGGTAAGTGAGAGGAAAGTAAAACTCGATGAAAAAATCGGAGTAATACTGTTCCAGACACTGAATCCTCATGGAACACAAACAGTTCATCAAGGATGAAATTGTACCAATAATCTTCGAATACACAAGAACCGCGTAGGACGGAGAGAGTCAGAAAATAACATAGGAGGTATGGGTTTCTGATCTCACCTCATAAAGATGTCAATTTTATTGAGGAATACAAACTTACTACGTATGAGGAAGTGATACAAGGTATCGACTACCTATTTAAGGCAAAGTGCCATAATATCCGAAATGGATTCCATGTAAATCAACCATGTTTGGACACTGGTTGATGTACCAGAAGGCATTGTGCCTATTGGTACTAAAAGGTCTTCAAGGAAGACATACATGGATGGCAACAAACAAATGTACATAGCTAGGCTTGTACATAAAGGGTATCGTCATCAACAGAGTGTCGATTACGACGAAATCTTTTAACTGTTGCCATGGTTGAATCTATTTGGATAATGCTTGCTAATACTGCATGCTTCATTTATGAAATATGACAGCGGAATGTCAAGATCATTTTCCATAAACGGAAACCTTTTGGAGGATGCTTAACAACATCCTAACATTTTATTGTACCAAAACAAGCAAACCAGGTTTGCAAGTTAAATCGATCCATTGTGGATTGAAGCAAGCATTATCTTCTTGGAACTAATGTTTTGATGTAATCATAATAGTATATGATTTAATTCAAAACATAAACAATTCTTGTGTATATAAGAAGGTTAGTGGGAGCGCACTGACAATGATTGTCCTAAATAATGATGATATATCATTTCTTGGAAATGACATTCCCATAATACAATCGGTGAAAGCTTGGCTTTCATGAAAATTCTCCATAGAATACTTGAGAGAGACAAATTTTGTTCTAGGAATATGATCTACTAGGATAGATCCAAAAGTTGTTCGCATTTTCCGAGAACTCGTACATTGAAAGAAATATACGTGACTTGGTGTCTCATAGGCTTTGAGCATATGGAGTCACAATCAGGTCAATCCTAGTAATGGTCACTGGATTGATGTTAAGAACATCCTTTAGTATCTTAGATGAACTAAGGATGCTTTCTTAACTATGGAGAAGGAGAATTTGAAGTGACTGGGTTCACTGCTGCAAGTTTCCAAACCGATAATAACGACTATAAATCGTAACAAAGGTACTATAAAGTTTGAATTGCCGAATAAACAACAAAAGCGGAACTTTGCTGCAACTGTCGCAGCAAAAGAAGTATTTTGGATCTAAATAATTCTAATTAGATTAGAAATAGCTGTTAGCAGCTGAGCTAGGCCTCAGTGCAGGCTAAAGAATTAGCGGTCTCATCAATGATCCAAGTATGTACTTCAACTATTTTTCATTTGATTCGTCAGATCATACATCATGGTGATGTGATGATCGAATAAATCGCATCAGATGATAACCTTTTAAACTCATTGATGAAAGCTGTTTCTTAGCAGAAGTTGGAGCCACTCGTACATAGTTCAGGTGTAAGACACCTGAGTGATTGGCTATAGGCCAAGTGGGAGATTGTTGGACAATTATGACCCATAACATCACTATTTGTACAGATCATGGTGTTGTTGTACAAATTAACTATGCGACAAAGGAAATTGCTCTTTTATCATTTGTAATTGGATTACCAAGATATATAAATGATAGAAGGTCCTTATGATTAGTTCCGGATTGAGATGATATGAGACAGTATCAATCTACGAAGGTTTAATCATTAAATATCCCTAGTTGTAGTATTATCGAGATTGGACATCGATAATGCGGAATAGACTAGTATTGCACTTGTGTGCGTTGTGGGAGCATAACGACATAGTTATCATATATTTAAGTATTGGATACTTATGCAAGTGTGATAGGAGGTTGTGTTTTACCGATGGTATGGAAAACAGCTTTGCTCTGGATAGACCCCTCGGAATTCCATTGGTAGTATAACTATGTGTCTATGGAAGTCCGAATCAGGGTAGGTATATTTGGTCTTAACCTGAGACTTGCACCACTAATACTTACGACAATCAATATACTTTGGTTTTGGTCGTCCAGGGCTTTAACAGGTTCTGTGTAAGCCTCTTCTGGGTATATTGAGAATCGTAGTGTATTGGGTGTGATGTCAAGAAGGAATTATCACTTCAGTTATAGTGGAGATGATGATCACGTAGGATACGGAACTAGTACTCTTATGTACTGCAGTTATCGGGATAATATGACTAGGTCATGTTTATCCGATTATAGAGACTAGTTACAGAGATCCGATATGTGCTTCATACGGGGCAGACACTATTCCAGCCCTAGGCCTTGCACGTGAACATCCGATACTGGATCGCAATACGTAATACTACGTATACTACGCCTGATACATATTATATATTCCTTTAAGAATATTTCTAGAGAAATGGGTAGGCACGGTACTTTGCTAGAAGCCAAACATGTCTTGTAAATCGGTAAAAACTTAGTACTAGATACGTACGTGTTCGAATAATCCGATAACTGGATTTACTGCCAACATATCGGGGGATCTCATGGGTCGCTTCCCGAAGATTCACCGATGACGTATGATTCGCACATTGTTAATCTGGGATTAATTAGATGAGTGAGAAAATTAATCTAAGATTAATTACAGAGATATTTATTTGGGACAAAATATTATTTAAAAGAGAGAGAACGATTAATTTGGAATTAATCGATAAAATAATATGTTTGATATATTAAACGAAATTGGATTTCGACGCGGAATTAAAATTAGATTTTAATTCGGGTAAACGAGTTAATTTAGAATTAATTCATTAGCGACGTGAATAGTAATTTTGCTAGGCATAATTACTTAATTAAATTTGATTTAATTACATCGCAACGGAAAATTCGTTAATTTGGAATTAGCGAACCCGAGCCCGGAAGTGTTTGCGGGCCCACTCGTATTTCGAATCAAGTGGGGCCCATAAGTCACATCAAACGTCAAATCAATAGTCATTCAAGTGATGGATGTCTTGTCACTTTGAGTGATTGACATCCAGTCACTATTCATGAGTGATGTGAGTAGTTGGAGGCTTTAAAGCCTTGTACCAATTTTTGGTAAATAAAATTTTTGACTTTCATTTTTTTGTATTAGTTTTTGGAAAACCGAATACAACAAACCAACTCATCTTCTCTCTCCCCTCTCCTTCTCCATTTTCGGCCAAGGGCCAAAATATTTCCTCTCTCATTTTCCTTTCAAAGCCGAAAGTCACAAGGTGTAATGGAAGGATTTGTGGCAAATCTTTCCAATGCTAGCCCATAAAGAGTCATCCAAAGGTGATAGTGAAACAAACCCTTAAGCATGGAATCCATTCCCAAGCGTGGAACTTGATCGAATCTTGGAACACAAAGGAAGAAGCCATAGCCGAAACTTCAAGGAGCTTGAAGAAATTTTTATTGTTCCTCGCAACGCAAAAGCCGATCTATATAAGTATGATTCCGCCATACTTCTTGTTGTATTCATACATGATTTCATTGCTTGAATGATCTTGGGACTATAGTAGAAAACACAACAAATGGTGACAGTAGAAATAGTAGTATTAGGTTAGTTTTCTTGGAATTGGATTTTAATATAGAAGTACCTTAGAATAATAAGATAAAACAATGGTGATAGATAGGAAGGTGAAATCAAACGAGTAATGGTTGAGTATTTTTTTTTTTAGTTAATAGGGCCTAAATTCCTATGATATGTATGAGAATATGATGAATGGGTTTATATTATTTGAGAAAATTCAAGGGAGCAATGAGGACCCTTTGGCTGAATACAAGGATGTTAGAGGAGAGAGAAGTTTCTATTTATTGGTCATTTGGGTGTGTAAGTGTGACTATATTTATGCCATTGGAATGATTATGTTTTAAAGAGAATTAAATGTGGCTTCTTGATCAAACTATAAAGAAAGGTGGAAAAAGTCAAATATTTCATGAAATTGTGTGTTGAAATTCCGTCAAGTATTGACTTGGTGTGTATTATTTTATAATATATTTTGATTGATCCAAGAATGGAAACTCTAAGCTTCTTCTAAACTGTATTATTGAAGGAAATGAAAGAAAATAATGTTTTATGTCAGAAAAATTTAATTGCTTGCCGTTGTTAGATGGAAATTAAATGTGTGAGTATGTAAATGACGATATGATTATGCTTTAGGAATGTATGTTGAAAACATATATATGTTATATATGATGTAAGTATATGAATTTATAAAGTTATGACAACATATAATTAGATGAGCATGTGTGATATATGCAAAGGACGTTAAGGATAGTCTAAACATATAGAATATAAGTCAACTCAGATAAAAGCATGTGAGGAATAGAATACATTGTCATTAATTTATAAGATATGCAAGAACATATCCATGTAATTACATGATAACCTAAAGATAAACATATAGGGAAGCATGGCTAGGGTAAGTGAAATCATAAGAAAGGAATATGCAATATATATATATGTGTGTTGTGTTATCACTTTCATAAACTGAATTGAAGTAAGGAAGATTCTGAAATTCAAAGTATTTTAAAAGAAAAGTTTTAAGTGTTTTCTTTTGAAATAAATGTATTTCAGAAAATATTTTACAGTTTTGAGATACAGAATATGGTTTTATATTTTTCAGGGAATGAGGAAAAACTCACCCAAGTATATAACTTGATACAATTGGAATTGACGGATTCAGAGTCATGTGTACTTGTAAAGGAATAGGGGGATGTCGTGTAACGACCGATGGTTTTTATTACTACATATGACAACGTATTATGAACGGGATAAAGGAAAGTAAGATAAATCATGTTGGGATTCAAATACAACTATGGGAAGACTTTGGGAACGATCGATGAATTTCTCGAAGTCCCGAGAAGAGAGAAAGGGACTGTACCGTGTGCCTTTTGTTCTACTTATAGTATTTGGGGCATAACATTTCATAGGATCTCCAATTTTTATGAATTTTATATCTTTGAAAAGCTTATTAGACCGAGACCTACAATTCCACGTTTAACATTTTTCCAAATTCGGATCAGAATCGAGTCAAAAATGCAATTCAAAATCTGGGTGAATAGTAAATTTGGACCCAAAAGATAAAAGCTCCAAATTCTCACTTTTTTTAATATATTTCTACATCCTTATTTGTATCAATTAAGTCCTTTTATAAAAAGGACCCTATTCACTATTTCTCAAAAATAAAAAACGAATTTGAAGGAAAAATAAAAGAGGAAACCGTGAAAGAAAGAGGAGGAGGAAGAAGAAGAAGAAGAAGAAGAAGAAGAAAGAAGGGGAAGAAAAGAAATAAAGAAGGAGCTTAGAAATCCATGGAGGGCTTAGGAAGTGAAGAAAACAAAAAAAAAAGTAAGAAACCCAAAACCCAAGTTTTACTTAAATGATGAATTTGATGATTTGATGCTTCTATTATGTGGAGGATGTGAGTATAATGATGATTGTATGATTTCTTTGATTGAAACAATGAAATTGTGAAAAACCCCAATTTGGTAAGTTTAGTTATGAAATGGTAAAATATGTAATATTAGATGGGAAGATAGATTGAATGATAATTTGGGGGTTTGATGCATGATTAAATGAGTGAAGATGAGGTGTTTTGATATTAGTTTTGTTTTGGAATGAAAGTGATTAAAAATGGGTTAAAAGATTTGAGATTAGTAAATGATTTAGAGTATAACAAAATGAATTGAAGGTATATAAGGATGTTTTGTATATTGGTTTTGGTTTGGAAGTGTTGAAATGGGGTAGAGTTACTTAAGGTTGCAAGAATGGAGGATTTAGGTATGCCGCACACCAAGTGTTCGATATAATGCCACACTCAAACCAATTGAAGAAAAAAAAACATAATTCAAATATCATAAATGGTGCTTAAAATGGTTAAAATTCTGTTGGGGGGTGTTGGATTGATGGAATTAGAAAAGAAGGCGAAATAAGAAAGTTAGGTAACGGTGTTGGTTTACAATAAGTTCCGGAAAGTTATATTTGGGTCGCTTCTAACTCGAGTTTTATATGCCCGATTAATAAACCATAAAATTTTGAGTAAACTAGACACATAGTAGAGTAACATATCCAAAAATCAGAATTTTGGGACTTAAGACGCTAATGTAGAAAAATCTCCAAAATCAACTGATTGGCAGTAAATTCTGCACCTGTGACCTGATGACCTAGGCTCGGTTTTAGATTTTTAAAATGAGTTTCGGATGTCCAAATGATGAGCCGGCAGCGCCAAAATAAACTAGAAACATAGGAGCCCGACATATAAAAAATTCAGAACCATTGAACTTAATAAGAAGTTTTGGTGGATTTTCAAATTGGAGTGATCAGCAGGGACTGTTCTGATTCTGTCCCTCTGAACAGCTGGTAGAAATCAGTTTATTTGTGGAGTTCCGGGAATCCAAATCAGGATCCGTAAGATGGGGTTAGTAAAGTAGACTCATAGAGGATTCATCTGTAAAAATTTCAGATCCAAATTCCTTACCAATTGCTCTCAGAAAAATTCAAATTTGACCCAAAACCTGGAAAATTATGATTCATATATTCTTCTAAGTTCATTAAATATTTCTTTGTTCTAACAATCCCTTTATTCTTGTAGATCAATGTCAGGACTCGCAACCACCGTCGAACCTTGAAAAGACGCCGTCAAGCCCAAATCTGTGAGTGGACCTCATTTCTTTAAACCAGTTTTATTTATCAAGTTTTAAGTTTTAATATCAGACTATTCTTTTATGCCTTAGGGCGTTAGATTTCTTTTATTATTGAATTTATGTTTTAAAGTTATGTTTTAGTTATATTTTAGACAAAAAGTTTTAGAGCATGCGTTTATGATTTTTTGGGGCATGAGGTAAAAACTCACCCCAGTATGTAACTTGATATACAGATGGAATTGACGGATACAGAGAGCATGTGCACATGTTGAGGACTGGGGGACGCCCCTAGATCCTCAGCGCTCAGATGGTACATTTCTGGGCAGAGATGTGCCTACGGGCGGAGATGTACCTATGGCGGAGATGCACCTTCGGGCTGAGATGTGCCTACGGGCGGAGATGCACCTATGGGCGGAGTGCGCCTACGGGCGGAGATGCGCCTATGGGCGGAGTGCGCCTATGGGCGGAGATGTGCCTACTGGCGGAGATTCTGTTTTTTTTTTTTTTTTAAAAAGGATTTCAATTTTCAGTTTTTAGAAAAGAGTTTTAGAAAAGCATTTAAAAAGACGATTTTAGAGTGAAGTATAAGAAAGAGTTTTCAGTTTTCAGATTTTCAATACACAAGTTTCAGACCTTCAGTATATAGTTTTCAGAAATCAGATTTTAGTAAACAGGTTTCAGAAACAAGATTTCAGATATAATTTTAAAAAACCAGAGATTCAAAGTTATTTTTCAGAAAGTTTAGTTTTTGTAAAGATATTTGTATGAAGTGGTTTTTTTTCCCAAAAGTTTTAGTTTTTAAAGATTTTATGTTACTTTGAGACTTTCAGATTCATGTCCACTCACTTAGATCGTATAGCGATCTAACCCCCACTCTAATTTCTATATCTTGTAGGTTACTCGAAGGGCGTGCTCGGGAGGACGGATACTGATGCAGTCACTAGGGATGGAGTCCACCAGTACAAAATCACAAAGCATTAGAGTCCAGTTCAATGTCAAAGTATTTATATGCATTAGTGTTGTGATAGTCAGTACAAGTGTCTAATAAAGTATTGTAAATAGAAGCATTTCTGAGTATGTATTTATGAGTCATAAAAGTATTTTATGTTGATTGAGTTGAGTTCTATATGCATGACATTGCATTAGAATAGTTTACGAAACAGTCAGGAAGTCAGAGGCTTATAGGGTTAGTATAGCTATCCCATGCCGGTAACATCTCCCAGGTCGGGGATGTTACAAGGATGGTATCAGAGCATGGTCTAGGGAGTCAGTGACTGCAGTGGGTAGAGTGTTGGGGTCTTGTATACGTAGTATGTCCGGGATACCCGTATATGAGGCACTACCTCTCCAGTATCTGATCCTCGAGTATGTCCTTAAGTTTCACAGACAGGTTTGTAAATATTCCCAAGTCCTCTGAGCTTTTCCTTTACTCTAGATAGAAATCATTTCCTAATCATCCCAGATTACTCCCTGAAGTTCATTATAAGCTAAGGAACCAGATAAGTAAGATCCAAGGAAAGTTATCCAAGAGAAAAGAGAAGATTTATAAAAGCTAGAACCAGTTAGAGACAGAGATGTATAGAGATAGAGAGAAATAGAAAAGCTTAAAAGCTATCTACCCAGGAAAGTGAAGGGGAGAGGTAAAGCTAGAGAAGAGAATTAAGGAAAAGATATAAGATTGGTCAGTTATCATAGGTAAGAAGAAAAGAATATAGGATCAGATCAGTACAGAAAATCTATAGTAGCTAGAGTGTAGATAAAGTCCCGACAAGTATTAAAGATGCCTAGCAAATTAAGATTCCATTCTTACTAAAGAAATCCTTCCAAGTAATCTCATAGATAGTGAACTTCTCGAGTAATGAAGAATAGCCAGAGAGATAATATAAGTAAGAAATCTATGATAGTCTTGAGAGCCCCAATGGTTCTAGATGCCAAAAAGGATTCCAGATACCCAAACTCCGACTTCGATTCCCAAGTAAGTAGTAGAAACGGCTAGTTACCTTATTCCCAGTAGTAAATTTGATGAAGATAAAACCCTGAATTATTCTAGCCTTCAATACCCACCAATGACACCAGACAAAGGAGTTACCCCTGATAGAGCCTACCTCGTAGGCATAGATAACCATATGAAATCTGACGAGAATTCACCAGGAATTTGGAAGGTAGATTAGTCTAAAGTTAAGTAGAAATCCATGAGAAAATACAAGAATAAACCCGTGAGGATAAAGAGAGTTAGAAGTGACAAGGCAACAGTATAAGGCGTAAAATAGAGTGCCATAGCAGAAACCTACAGCAAAGATGGAGAATAAGGATTTGAAAAGCAGGAGTAATATACAGAAGTAGATAGAGACAGAGAAATAGAAATAGATACGAAATGAAGGAATCTATGGAAGTATAAATTAGAGACATGAAGTTAAGTAATAAAGGATAATACCAAGGCTAACATTAAAGATAAGCATGGTAAGATTATAACAGAATAGATGATGAATAGATCGAAGAAAAGGTGCTTTCCTTAAGTAAGATACCTTCTTACTTAGAAGAATTCCTCTAAGTCGATTCAATATCCTAAAAACCATTTCGCATAGGTAGCGAATCCTATGATTAACCAAAGACCGTTATAAGATTAAAAAAAAAATCAAGGATGATCAAGAAACTTTTTAATAGTCACAAATGCCAATAGAGAAATAGAGTTTAGGTCATTCGAAACTCAATTTGTAAACAAACAAGGTAAAATAACAATTGGAATAATAGATAGCTCCCCACAGTCAAGAGATCCAATAGATAGGACTTTTATTACCTAGATTCTCACTCCTTCGAGATTCCAGTTAAAGAAGTTATCCTGCTAGAGTCTACCTCATACATATCCTACATTAGCAATAGACTCCATCAGGACATAAAGTACTAGAACAAGGATAAAGAAACTTTGAGAGGCATAAGGAAAAGGACTAGTGAGATGTGAGCAGCTCCTAATGGTATGGACGACCGTGATAAAAACCCAAAAGGGGTTCTATTTAAGAGATAAAGAGGACTTTGACAGGAACATCCACCTAGGAGAAAGATCAAATAAGCTTTGAGAGTATAAAGAAGGAAACACTTAAGATAGTTCACAGATTAAGGAAGTTAAAGTAAGGATTGCTAGACCAACAAAGGATCACAAGAAAGTCAGATAACGTAAAAACCACAGATAAGCTGAGCTAGAAAGGATTTATAGGAAAGCATTAGGATAAGTATAAGAATAAATCTATAAGATTGGAAGTATTTAAGGAAGATAAAGTAATAAGTGTATCAGTATGGATGGTAGTATAAAGAGAGCAAATCAAGGTTTATAGCAAGAACAAGATGTTGAGATTTGAAGACAAATAAAGAAACAACTCACAATTGGTCTTAATAGTAAGAAGTATAGGAAGGGAATAGAGCATGCAAATAGTATGAGAATTGTAAGGAGTAGTAGGGAAGTGATTGAATCAATGATAGTTGTAGGACCCTACAACTTAGTAAAGTAAATAACCATACAAATGACCCATCACTAACTTCAATATCATAATGGAAAACAAAGGAATATAATGTGAAGATATTAAGAAAGGAAACATAAGTGGTAGAAAGATTTAGTACGAATAGTGGAATAAGAAAAGAAGTTGGAGATAATAAAATAAATGAAGACTTCGGGGTAATTAATAGGAGTAATGAACTTCGTGTCGCAATCTAACGAAGTGTTGTGAGGACTTAAAAATATAAAAAAACTATGATAAGAATGATCAAGAAGTTGCAAGAATGTAAGGAAGAAAATCCATGGTAGTACAGAGATAATATAACGCAAAGATAATCAAGTAAAGAATCGAAGATGGTTGAGGGAATTTAGAGTTAGTAAAGAAAGAAGCTAGCGAAGGAAGGAAAGCATTAAAGGGGTTAGATAAGAAGCATGAAGTGGGATATTCAACGTTACAATAAGTGAAGATAACGTAGAAGACTTTATAGAAGACTTAGGACCTCAAGGAAGTAAGTACGAAAGAACATAGCGGATGATTCATAGAAATTGAAGTAACCAACTTATCAAAGATCTCATGGCATTAAGAAGGATTTTAGGAAAAATGTAGAGTATTACTTTAGTAGTTGAAGAGAATAGAGTTTTCAAAAGAGCAAAGAATAAGGAGTATGAAGACTAAGATTAAGAATAAATCTTTATATGAAAATAAGTCCTCTAAGAATGATAATAAATAGATTACAGTAGTACCCAGAGAAAAAGCATAGTAATCACATGAAGTTAAGTAATAGAAAGAAGTAAAGGGACAATATAAGGAAAAATCATTAAGGAATATGCTTCTAGAAAGATCTGATAAAATGCAGAGTAAATAATTGATAAGTGGGCTGGAGTAAAGTCAGAAGAGGTAAGCCGGAAAATTTTTTAATGGTGAAACCCAGTGTAGGAAAAGACACTAGACATGCATCTGCGAGAGCTCCAGGTAATGGCGTATGTCATCAAAACATCAGGAGTTCGAGATTAGCCATCACCCTCCCAACCCTTAAACGATACTGATAATAAATGAGACGGAAGTACAAACTTGAGATACTCCAGGAGCAAGTACAATAGTAGTGATAATAAGAAAAGAAAAGATAATTCGAGTAATAGGTGTAGAAAGAAACCATTAGATAAAGTAACAAGAGAAGAAGTAATAACTAAGTATATGATAAGGTAAATGACAGTGCTAAGGATAACCAAGGACATATGAGATCAGATATCCTTCAAAGTAAAGAAAGAAGATATGACCTATGGTAGGTGCAGATAGAGAATGAAACAGAAAAATAAATCAACCAGATGATTGATACCATTATGAAAGTAAGTTATAGACCAAGGATAAAACATAGACTAAGTAAGCTTTGAGTAAAATAAAGAAAGGATGAAAAGAATACTAAGAAAGAGTTAGAGAGGAATTGCGTAAGGTACCCAGCCCTAGCTTAAAGAGACCAAAGCACTACGGGTTTGGGATGGTTTAACCGCGGGTTATTGGTGGTTTGGTAGGTTTATATAGTACAAGGACGACAAAATAGGTTAATATAAAGTGGTTATTGAAAAAAATGGGAAGCTTAAAAACTACTAAGAGTTGTAAAGGAAATATAGGGAGCTGATGTCAAATAATGAGAAATAATGTTAAGATTAAGTTGCACAAGTGGAGATAAAGAAATATCAGGAATAGGTATGCAATATTAGAATCTTCGGTAAAAGCCAAGATATTGGGCATTAAGAATTTAATCAAGATCAGGAATTATGGAGCATAAGTGAAGGACCAGAAAGAAGAAATCTTAGAGATAAGGAATATAAGGTATAGCGAAAGAACATAAAGACAACAGTTAAAAGTACTCAGCAATGCTATTATAGAACGAGGACTTAGGAAAAAGGAAAAGAGAAAGACCAAGAAGCCAGCAGAGGTTAGAGACAAGCAGATCAAGGAAAGCACGAGTTAGACGCTAGAGAGGATTTGAGGACGAATCCTATTTAATGGAGGAGAATTTGTAACGACCGGTGGTTTTTATTACTACCTATGACCACGTTATTATAAACGGGATAAAGGAACGTAAGATAAATCATGTTGAGATTCAAATACAACTATGGGAAGACTTTGGGAATGATCGATGATTTCTCGAAGTCCCGAGAAAGGGACTGTACCGTGCGCCTTTTGTACTATTTATAGTATTTATGGAATAACTTTTCATACAATCTCCAATTTTTTTGAATTTTATATCTTTGAAAAGCTTAGATCGAGACCTACAACTTCCACATTTAATATTTTTCCAAATTCGGACCTGAATCGGGTCAAAAATGCAATTCAAAATCTGAGTGAATAGTAAATTCGGACCCAAATGATAAAAGCTCCAAATTTCTCCATTTCTCCATTTCTCTAGATATTTCTACATCCTTCTTTGTATCAATTAAGTCCTATTATAAAAAGGACCCTATTCACTATTTCTCAAAAATGAAAAACGAATTTGAAGGAAAAATAAAAGAAGAAACCGTGAAAGAAAGAGGAAGAAGTAGAAGAAGAAGAGAGAGAAGAAGTGGAAGAAAATGAAAAAAAAAAGGTAAGAAACCCAAAACCTAAGTTTTACTAAAATGATGAATTTGATGATTTGATGCTTCTATTATGTGGAGCATGTGAGTATAATGATGATTGTATGATTCTTTGATTGAAACAATGAAATGTGATAAACCCCAATTTGGTAAGTTTGGTTATGAAATGGTAAAATATGTAATATAGGTGGGAAGATGGATTGAGTGATAATTAGGGGTTTGATGCATGATTAAATGAGTGAAAGATGAGGTGTCTTGATATTAGTTTTGTTATGGAATGAAAGTGATTAAAAATGGGTTAAAGCTTTGAGATTAGTAAATGATTTAGAGTATAGCAAAATAAATTGAAGGTTTGATGTACATTAAAATGAGTATATAAGGATGTTTTGTATATTGGTTTTGGTTTGGAAGTGTTGAAATGGGATAGAGTTATATAAGGTTGCAAGAATGGAGGATTTATGTATGTCGCACACCAAGTGTTCGATATAATTCCACACTCAAACTAGAAGAAAATAAACACAATTCACATATTATAAATGGTGCTTAAAATGGTTAAAATCTGTTGGGGGGTGTTGGATTGATGGAATTAGAAAAGAAGCGAAATAAGAAAGTTAGGTAACGGTGTTGGTTTACAATAAGTTTCGGCCAGGTTATATTTGGTCACTTCTAACTCGAGTTTTATATGCCCGATTGATAAACCGTAAAATTATGAGTGTAAACAAGACACATAGAAGAGTAACATATCCAAAAATCAGAATTTTTGGACTTAAGACGCTAATGTAGAAAAATCTCCAAAGTCAACTGATCAGCAGTAAATTCTGCACCTGTGACCTGATGACCTAGGCTCGGTTTTAGATTTTTAAAATGCGTTTCAGGTGTTCCGACAATGAGCTGTCAGCGCCAGAATAAACTAGACATATAGGAGCCCGACATATAAAAAATTCAGAACCATTGAACTTAATAATAATTTTTGGTGGAGTTTTGAATTGGAGTGATCAGCAGGGACTGATCTGATTCTGTCCTTGCTGAACAGCTGGTAGAAATCAGTTTTGTTTATGGAGTTCAGGGAATTGAAATCAGGATCTGTAAAATTTGGGGTAAAGTAGACTCATAGAGGATTCATCCATAAAAATTTTAGATCCAAATTCTTTACCAATTTCTCCCAAAAAATTCCAAATCTGACCTAAAAACCTGGAAAATTCTGATTCATATATTCTTCTAAGTTCATTAAATATTTCTTTGGTCTAACAATCTCTTTATTCTTATAAATTAACTGTTGGGTTTCTAGATTAGTCCCAAGGATCATTCAAGCATAGAAATCATGTCAATACAATAAAGAAGCATGACAGAATCATACTTACATTGATCGGTTATGCGATGCGAGGAACAACAAAATCTTTTTCTCCCTTCCTTGAGCTCTCAGCAATGGACTGTTTTATCCTCCTCCATTTTCGGTCATCTCTTCCATGGATGCTCCAAGCTCCAAGCTCCAAACTTTGCAAATGGTGATTCCATGCTCACAAGTTGGTTTCCTTATCACCTTGGATGACTCTTCATGTGCTAGCATTGGAAAATTTGCCACAAATTTTCCATTTTATTCCTTATGGTTCTCGGCAAAGATGAACCAAAGAGAGAAAAATAGCCCCTTGGGCGTGAGATAAGAGATAGTAAGAGAGATGTAATTAGCTAGTCAAAATGATTTCAAAAATCAATTTATTTCTAATACCAAACATTTGGTATATGTCCATCATCCATCAAAGTGTGTCTAAGACAAGCTTCCAACCACCCACCAAATTCCATCAACATAAAGTTGATAAAATGACTAGGTGATGTGACAAGTGATTTGACATGTGGGCCCCACTTGATTCAAAATGTGAGTGGGCCAGCAAACACTCCCGGCTCGGGTTCGCTAATTCCGAGTTAATGAATTTTCTGTTGCGACGTAATTAAATCAAATTTAATTAAATAATTATGCTTAGCAAAATTAATATTCATATCGCTAAAGAATTAATTCTAAATGAACTTGTTTGCCCGAATTAAAATCCGATTTTAATTCCACGTCGAAATCCAATTTCGTTTAATATATCGAATATATTATTTTATCGATTAATTCCAAATTAATTGGTTTCTCTCTTTAAATAGTATTTTATCCCAGATAAAATATCTTCGTAATTAATCCCAGATTATTTTCTCTCTCTTATTAATTAATCTCAGATTAATAATGTGCGAGTCATACATCATCGGTGAATCATTGGGAAGCGACCTATGAGATCCCCGGATATGTTGGCAGTAAATCCGGTTGTCGGACTATCCAAACACGTACGTACCTAGTACTACGTTTTTACCGATTTACAAGACAAGGTTGGCTTCTAGCAAAGCGCCATACCTACCCAATTCTCCAGAAATATTCTTAAAGGAATATTGTAATCTATATCAGTCATAGTATACGTAGTATTGTGTATATCGATCCAGTATAGGATGTTCACATGCAAGGCCTGGGGCTGGAATAGTGTCTGCCCCATACGAAGCACATATCGGATGTCTGGTAACTAGTCTCTATAATCGGATGAACATGACCTAGTCATATTATCCCGATGACTGCAGTACTTGAGAGTACTAGTTCTGTATCCTATGTAATCATCATCTCCACTATAACTGAAGTGATACTTCCATCTTGACATCACACCCAATACACTACGATTCTCAATATACCCAGAAGAGGCATACACAGAACCTGTTAAAGCCCTGGAAGACCAAACCAAAGTATATTAATTGTCGCAAGTATTAGCGGTGCAAGTCTCAGGTTAAGACCAAATACACCTACCCTGATTCGGACTTCCATAGACATATAGTTATACTACAATGGAATTTCGAGGGGTCTATCCAGAACGAAGCTGTTTTCCATACCATTGGTAAAACACAACCTCCTATCATACTTGCATAAGTATCCAATACTTAAATATATGAGAATTATGCCGTTATGCTCCCACAACGTGCACAAGTGTAATACTAGTCTATTCCATATTATCGATGTCCAATCTCGATAATACTACGACTAGGGATATTTAATGATTAAACCTTCGTGGATTGATACTGTCTCATACATCTTAATCCGGAACTAATCATAACGACCTTCTATCATTTATATATCTTGGTAATCCAATTACAAATGATAAAAGAGCAATTTCCTTTGTCACATAGTTAATTTGTACAATAACACCGTGTTCTGTACAAATAATGATGCTATGGGTCATAATTGTCCAACAATCTCCCACTTGGCCTATAGCCAATCACTCATGTGTCTTACACCTGAACTATGTACGGGTGGCTCAATCTTCTGCTAAGAAACAACTTTCATCAGTAGATTAACAAGGTTATCATCTGATGTGATTTATTCGATCATCACATCGCCACGATGTATGATCCAAATGAATCAGATGAATAATTGAAGTATATATCTGGATCTTTGATGAGACCATTAATTCTTTAGCCTGTGCTGTAGCCTAGCTCAGTTTCTAACAGAACTACTCCTAATCTGATTAGGATTTATTATCGATCCAAAAGGTTTCTATTGCTGCCTCAGCTGCAGTAATATTCATCTTTTGTTGTTTATTCAGTAACAGTATCTTGCTTGGAAGATTTCCAGCTCACTGTTCCATTATTCAAACTTTATAATACCTTTTTGCGACTTATAGTCGTCTTATTGGTTAGGAAACTTGCAACAGTGAACCTAGTCACTTCAAGTTCTCCTTCTCCATAGTATAAGACAACATCCTTAGTTCGTCTAAGATACTTAAGGATGTTCTTAACATCAATCCAGTGACTATCACTTGGATTGGCCTGATTGTGACTCCACATGCTCAAAGTATATGAGACACCAGGTAGCATACATATATTTCAATGTATGATTACTCGGAGAGTTACAACAACCTTTAGATCTAACCCAGTAGATCTTTATTTCTATAATAAAGGTTGTTTCTCCCGAGTATTCTACAGAGAATTTTCATGAAAGCCAAGCTTTCACCGATTGTATTATGGGAATATCATTTCCAAGAAATGACATATCATCTTTATTTAGGACATTCACTATCAGTGCGCTCCCACTAACCTCCTTATATACATAAGAATCTTTTTCGTTTTGAATTAAATCATATATCATTATGATTACATCAAAGTGATAGTTCCAAGAACCCAATGCTTGCTTCAATCCATACATGGATCGAATAACCTGCAAACCTTGTTTGCTAGTTATGGTATGATAAAATCGTCAGGATGTTTTAAACATTCTCCAAAAGGTTTCCATTTAAGGAAAGCGATTTTGACGTTCAGCTGCCATATTTCATAAATGAAACATGCGGCATCAGCAAGCATTATCCAAATGGATTTACCGTGGCAACAGGTAAAAGGTTTCGTCGTAATCGACACCATATTGATGATGATACCCTTTATGTACAAGCCTAGCTTAGTACATTTGTTTGTTGCCATCCATGTATGTCTTCCTTGAAGACTTTATAGTACCTATAGGCACAATGCCTTACAGTACATCAACTAGTGTCCAAACTTGGTTGATATACATGGAATCCATCTCAGATGTTATGGCACTTTGCCATAAATAGGTAGTCGATATCTTGTATCACTTCCTCATACGTAGTCTGTTCATATTCCTCAATAAGATTGTCATCTTTACGATGTGAGATCAGAAACCAATACCCCAGGTTGTTTTCTGACTCTCTCTAACTACGTAGTTCTTGTGTATTCAAAGATTATGGTACAGATTCATCCATGATGAACTGTTTGTGTTCCATTAAAGAATCAGTGCCAGGAACAGTATTACTCCGATTTTCATCGAGTTTTACTATCCTCCCACTTACCACTACATATAGGTATTCCTCTTCGGAAAACCGCATGGTGAGCAACAATTAAATTATTCTCATGTGAGATGTATAAGTACTATACTTTGGTTTCCCCAGGACAACCTACAGTTAGGCACTTATTCGATTTGGATTTTTAGTTTGGTATCATCCAAACATATGCCTAGCATACCCAAATCTGTAGAAATGAGAAAACCCGGTTTCTTTCCTGTTCATATCTAATATGAATTATGTCTAACATATTTTCATGGAACCTTATTCAAAATAAGTATTGCACTGTTTAAGCGTATCCCTTGAAGGAAAATGGTAGCTCGTAGTGACTCATGATTAACCTTATCATGTCCAACAAAATTTGGTTTCTCCGTTCAGACACACCGTCAAATTGACGTGTTCCGGGAGGAGTCCTCATTGAAAAAATACTATACTCTTTCAAGTATTTGAGAAACTTATTGTTTAAGTATTTTTATCACTGTCCAATCATGATGTTAAATACTTTAGCCGATCTGTTTGTCTACTTCGTGTCGAAACTGTAAAAGTTTTCGATTCATGTTTCAAAGGAAACACATAACCATAACACGATGCCACATCCGTAAAGGTCAAGAAATATTCACCTCTAGCCTAGCTAGATATGGGCCCACTTACGTCACTATGAACGAGGGCTAACGGATTGGTGGCACTTACACTTTTACCAAGTAAAAGTATTTTAGGCACTTTGCCCAATAAACTAGATTCATAGACTTCATTTGAATGGAATCAAATCTGCCCTAGTACCCACTCTTCAAAAGTGTGGATATACGAGTCTTGTTTAATTGTGTCCCAGACAGCAATGCCACTTATAAGTCTCAACTGATTAAATCAGTTTGAGCTATTTGTTTGTCATGTTTTATGTTTGAGATTTATTTATATTCAAAATATAAATACTGTTATTCACATCTAATGTGTTTATTTCAATATCATCTTTATAAAATAAAACACTTTAGTGTTCTAGAATATAAAGGTATATCCGCAACGGATTAAACCCTGATATAGAGATAATGTTTCTAGTCAAACTAGTTACATTTTAAGATTTTCCTAATTTAAGTACACACCCGAAGGTAGTTCCTAAACTTAGGTTTCTACGGTCAAAATAGCCACTCTAGTCCCGTTTCCAATTCGTAGATGAATCTCAACTGAAGTCAGTATCCTACTTACCAGCAGATTCTGCACATCAATGCATCTTTATATACCACATCTAGTATCTAAAATCCATTTTAATACTAGTAATGAACATGTTTATAACAAACATATTTGAAGTCAGAGCCTTGCTCGTCTTCAATTCCTTAATGTCTGCCTTGTCTATACGGAAGTCACGCTTCAGTGACCCCGTTTGCCACAGTTTAGGTAGTCATCTTGGGATATGTCCTTTGTCTTCCCAGAAGATTATAATGACTTTGCCTTTGCCCATTTTCCATACCCCAGAAGCCTTTGGCCAAGCCTTGGCCTTCTGGAATATTGAAGTAAGAAGCGCCTTGCGCTTCTTGCCCTTTTGCAAACTTTGGCTTTGTCTCCTTGAGCATAGCCATTAACTCTCCAAGAGTTTTCAATTACAATTAATGCTTCTAAGATCTAAGTATAGATCTATGAAGATCCTTCAATTTCAATATCATGGTTTATGGATCTAATCCTTAGTTATGACGACAAAATTAAGGAGTCAATACAAAAAGTATAAAGGATTAAGCACTAAAGTTATCATCACATGAATCTTCCAAAGATCATGCTCTACTATTTGCGTAACTCCGAGCTTAGGCCCAAGACGTCACTTTATCAAATAGAGTAACTTCTAGGTTCTCAAGACTATCCTGAGGTATTATTCCCAATTTGAAAATTAAACCATTTAAATACATTTTCACCCAGGATTATGTTCTAAATGTTAATCTTTCAGTTTATCTTGATTCTAATAGTCCAACTATTTAATCAACGATTTGTGTACTATGTATTATAATGATTATTATAGTCTAACTATATAATCAACTATAATTTAATTGGTTAAATCCAATTATAAAATCAACTATTATTGAAATAGTTTGAATACAGTCCAACTGTTTAATTAAAACAACAATTAAATATTAGTCCAACTAATATATTAATTTATTTGACGAAAAATTGAAATGAGCGCATATGGCAAGTAACTAAACGAATATTACAAATTTAATACTTGTCTCCCACTATTTTTCAGTGAGCCTCTAACCCTCTGTTGAGTACTCGGGAAACCTTGTTTCCTAGTGGGCTAGGATCCCGTTAAATAACACACAATATTGACTTTGGCCAACAAATTGTATGATAATTAACTAGGTAGATCTCTAAAATCAATTGGATCCCATCCAATTCCTAGATCCAGTAGGTGGACGTCCAAGTCCGAAACATATATTTTATATATGCCAATATATCCAATATATTCCCTAACCTTTTTCCTCTGAATCAACTAAGCCTTGGCTTTGGCATAACAAACTTAGTGATCCCAGTTAAGCGGAACCCATTGACTATTGAAAGCTTCGTAATCGATGTCGATGGACAAGAATGATCTTAACTTTGGCCAACAAATCACAACTTGGACAAGACACCGATATGGAACAAAGCCTTCATGATTCAAACACATCCGCGATGGACAAAGGTCTTGACTTTGGCCAACAAACCAGTGCCAATCTTGGATCTTAAGTAAGAATCACTCAATGGAAGGAGAAACGCTTAATATATTTTGAGGGTTTTTCGCGTAAATTGGCAACCAATTTATTTCGGCAATGGACTGTTTTGTCCTCCTCCATTTTCGATCATATCTTCCATAGATGCTCCAAGCTCCAAGCTTTGCAAATGGTGATTCCATGCTCACAAGTTGTTTTCCCTATCACCTTTGATGACTCTTCATGTGGTAGCATTGGAAAATTTACAATAAATTTTCCATTTTATTCCTAGTGGTTCTCGGCAAAGATGAACCAAAAGAGAGAAAAATAGCCCCTTGGGCATGAGATAAGAGAGAGTGAGAGAGATGTGATTAGCTAGTTAAAATAATTTCAAAAATCAATTTATATCTAATACCAAACATTTGGTATATGTCCATCATCCATCAAATGGTGTGTAAGACAAGCTTCCAACCACCCACTAAATTCCATCAACATAAAGTTGATAAAATGACTAGGTGATGTGACAAGTGATTTGACATGTGGGCCCCACTTGATTCAAAATCCGAGTGGGCCCGTAAATACTCCCGGCTCGGGTTCGCTAATTCTGAATTAACGAATTTTCCATTGGGACGTAATTAAATCAAATTTAATTAAATAATTATGCCTAGCAAAAGTACTATTCATGTCGCTAACGAATTAATTCTAAATTAACTCATTTGCCCAAATTAAAATTTGATTTTAATTCCATGTCGAAATCTAATTTCGTTTAATATATCGAATACATTATTTTATCGATTAATTCCAAATTAATTGTTCTCTCTCTTTAATTAGTATTTTATCCCAGATAAAATATCTCCTTAATTAATCCCAGATTAATTTTCACTCTCTTATTAGTTAATCCCAGATTAATAATGTGCGAGTCATACGTCATCGGTGAATCATCGAGAAGCGACCCATGAGATCCCTGGATATATTGACAGTAAATCTGGTCATCGAACTATCCGAACACGTATGTACCTAATACTACATTTTTACCGATTTACAAGACAAGGTTGGCTTCTAGCAAAGCGTCATGCCTACCCAATTCTCCAGAAATATTCTTAAAGGAATATTGTAATCTATATCAGGCGTAGTATATGTAGTATTGTGTATATCGATCCAGTATCGGATGTTCACGTGTAAGGCCTGGGGCTGGAATAGTGTCTGCCATGTACATATCGGATGTCTGGTAACTAGTCTCTATAATCGGAAAAACATGACCTAGTCATATTATCCCGATGACTGCAGTACTTAAGAGTAATAGTTCCGTATCCAACGTGATCATCATCTCCACTATAACTGATGTGATACTTCCATCTTGACATCACACCTAATACACTACGATTCTCAATATACCCAGAAGAGGCGTACACATAACCTGTTAAAGCCCTGGATGACTAAAACCAAAGTATATTGATTATCACAAGTGTTAGCGGTGCAAGTCTCAAGTTAAGACCAAATACACCTACCCTGATTCGGACTTCCATAGACACATAGTTATACTACCAATGGAATTCCGAGGGGTCTATCCAGAGCGAAGCTGTTTTCCTTAGCATTGGTAAAACATAACCTCATATCACACTTGCATAAGTATCCAATACTTAAATATTTGAGAACTATACCATTATGCTCCCACAACGCGCACAAGTGTAATACTAGTCTATTCCGCATTATCGATGTCCAATCTCGATAATACTACGACTAGTGATAGTTAATGAATAAGCCTTCGTGGATTGATACTCTCTCATATCATCTCAATCCGAACTAATCATATGGACCTTCTATCATTTATATATCTTGGTAATCCAATTACAAATGATAAAATAGCAATTTCCTTTGTCACCTAGTTAATTTCTACAATAACACCGTGTTCTATACAAATGGTGATGCTATGGGTCATAATTGTCCAACATCAACGTCAGGACTCGCAACCACCGTCGACACCTTGAAAAGACGCCGTCAAGCCCAAATCTGTAAGTGGACCTCATTTCTTTAACTGGTTTTATTTATCAAGTTTTATGTTTTAATATCAGACTTATTCTTTTATGCCTTAGAGAGTTAGATTTCTTTTATTATTGAATTTATATTTTAAAGTTATGTTTTAGTTATATTTTAGACAAAAAGTTTTAGAGCATGAGTTTATGATTTTTCAGGGCATGAGGTAAAAACTCACCCCAGTATGTAACTTGAGAGCACATATTGAGGACTGAGAGGACTCCCCTAGATCCTCAGCGCTCAGATGGTACTTTCGTGGGCGGAGATGCGCCTACGGGCGGAGATGTGCCTTCGGGCAGAGATGCGCCTTCGGGCGGAGATGCGCCTTTGGGCGGAGATGCGCCTATGGGCGGAGATACGCCTATGGGCATAGATGTGCCTACGGGCGGAGATTCTGTTTTTTTTTAAATAAAAAAAAAACATTTCAATTTTCAGTTTTTAGAAAAGAGTTTAGAAAAGCATTTAGAAAGACGATTTTAGAGTGAAGTATAAGAAAGAGTTTTCAGATTTCAGATTTTCAATACACAAGTTTCAAAGTTATTTTTCAGAAATTTCAATTTTTGTAAAGAGATTTTATATGAAGTGGTTTTTTTCAAAAAGTTTTAGTTTTTAAAGACTTCATGTTTTACTTTGAGACTTTCAGATTTATGTCCACTCACTTAGATCGTATAGCGATCTAACCCTCACTCCAGTTTCTATATCTTGCAGGTTACTGGCAGGGCGAGCTCAGAAGGACGGATACTGATGCAGTCACTAGGGATGAAGTCCACCGGTAAAAAATATAAAGAATAAGAGTCCTGTTCAAAGTCAAATTATTTGTATGCGTTAGTGTTGTGATAGTCAGTATAAGTGTCTAAAAAGTATTGTAAAAGAAGCATTTCTGAATATGCATTATGAGTAATAAAAGTATTTTATGTTGATTGAGTTGAGTTATATATGCATGACATTGCATTAGAATAGTTTACGAAACAGTCAGGAAGTCAGAGGCTTATGGGGTTATTACAGCTATCCCCTGCCGGTAACATCTCCCAGGTCGGGGATGTTACACGACGATACGTAACGCCCCAAGATCCTAGTTCAGGACTAGGGACGACAGTTGCCCGAAATCCTGGTTTCAGAGCTTGGGTGGTAGCATAGATCTCCACCCCCAGTTCTAGTTTGTGGCTTTGGAGACGACGATATGTAACGCCCCAAGACCACCAGTTTCAGAGACGCCCAATTGAGTGGTTGTCCTAGGCATAGAGTACCACCAGATAAAGAGACAGTAGTGGCATGTTTTGGGGGACGGCGATACGTAACTCCCCAATGTCATGGATTTTCACTGCTGGCTACAGATAGGCGTATAGGGGATGACGATAAGTAACGCCCTCATATGTCAAGTTTTTCAGACAGAGATACAGGTTTCAGACATGATTTTCAGATTTCAAATACAGTTTTTTTTCTAGAAAGAAAAATTAAGATAGAGTTTTCAGTAAAGAGTTCTCAGAAAGAAGTTTTTCGAAAAGAGTTTTTCAGAAAAAAAAGGTTTTCAAGAAGTATTTTATAAAAGCATGACATGTTAAAATAGAATATAATTTATAAGTTATGCATATAAACCATATATTCAAGTAATCATTTGAGATGCATATATCTTATTTTATTGCATGATAGCATTATTATATTTATATGTATTTATGAATGATGTTTGTATAAATTATATGCTTACATAGGAGGAACTTTTGTGAATAATAGTGCATGATGTATGATTACATTTATACATGTATGCTTGATTGAAGATTGAGTGATAAATGATTGATAGGAATAATATTTTAATAATTCTGATTTGATGATATTTCAATGAAATAAAAGAAATATAATAATAATAATTGGCCAGGCCAGATTAGCAAAAAACTGTATAAGTAAGTATGAAGATGACAGATTAGCGCAGCGAAAACATGATAAGATTTGACTTAGTAAGTAAGGATATAGAAAACTTACTGTTTATATTATAAATTTTAAGATGTGAACATGATTTAAAATATATATATGTATAGACAGAAAAAGAATTGGTTATAAGTAACATGTTTGTTAAATGAATAAGAACTATAACACTAATTTAGACTTTGTAAATGTTTGAATGGCTTTATAAACAGCCTAGGTTAATACAGAAACAGAAATTAAGCTTTGTGTGTTTGTCGCTCAAGGTAGGAGCATAGTTATTTACTGAGTCTTATGACTCACTCTCCAATAGTATTTGAGTTTTACAGGTTGGTGACCTGATCGGTCGACCACAACTTCAGAGCTTGAGAAGCCGGATAGCAGAGTTACAGTCAGCCAGTCACTAGACCTTGGGGGTTTAAGTTTAGTTGTAAAGAGTTTAAGCCTGTATAAGTTATATTGTAAAAGTTTTTGTTTATATGTATTTTCGGGCATGGAGCCTCAATTATATTTTGTCCTGAGTTCATCATTTTAGCACTTTATAAGTGTTTGGGCCCTATAGGTTACATTGCATTGGATAATTTTGAGTTTGTATAGATAGGTTGTTTGGAGGTGCTGGACTCTGATCCAGATTGTATGATTTTTAGCAGAGGTCATGCCGAAATTTCGTCAAAATTAGAGGTTTATGGTGGCAGGATTAGCTTATCTTCTACCGGTAATATACTGGCTTAGGCAGGATATTACAAAGATGGTATCAGAGCCCAGGTTATAGAGTGTTTGTGACTGCAGCTATTTGCTATTCGACTATCTCATTAAGTATATATTTTGTTTAGGCCATCTCGGTCTTTGCTTGTTGTTGGTTTCAATATGCCCAGGTCAGAATTCAAGGATGCCCTATATAAAGAGGGGTGAATGTAACGTCCCTGGTTTTTTTAGAACGATAGCGTGAATTTTATTTTTCACATATGAGACCGCATCCGAATGCGGGGTTTATTTCTATGGTAAAATGGAAACTTTTTCATGAAATTAACTATCAGCTTTCATTAAATTAATTTTGAGGGGTTAAATTACAATTTATCAATTAGAATTTATATATATGTGTGTGTGTGTGTGTGTCTCTATACTTATCTAGACTTGTCTTAAACACACAAGTATAACACATACACTTAATTAACACACAAATACACACGTGTAATATATATATTTAACAAATACACACAAAACCAAAAAAAAAAACAAAATAGAATGGATAGAACAGATAGAGAGGAAAGCCAAGAAGGAGAAGGGAAGCCGAGAGATTGAGATAGAAGTCGAGAAAGAGAATGAGAGAAAGAGAAGGCCAAGAGTAGGAGCGAGAGAGGAAGAAGTTCGAGAGAGAGAGAGAGAGAGAGAGAGAGAGAGAGAGAGAGACGTCTGACCTTGTTTCATCACTGGTGAGCTTCCAGCACTGCCTCCGGTATGATGGTAGCAGAAACCTTGAGCAGAGGAGAAGCAAGTACTATATGTGGTGATTTCCTTGACTTGGGTCTTTATGTATAAAAAAATATATTTTTGAATTAAGAATGATGAAGAAGTATGTAATGGAGTAATTCAAAACTAATTTTAACCTTGAAATTGAAAGAAATTAATCGAATTAGAAATTGGAGAGAGTTTGAAAAAAAAAATAAAAAAAAATTAGGCAGTAAACCCTAGAATTTGGGGGATTTCTTGAACTAATGTACAAGTCTAATAAATGGTTAACTCTGAAATTTAATAAATAAGTAATGAATATATATGTGTGTTTCTATGTAAATAAAATCTGAAATTAAGATTTCGACAATGGTGGAAACGTGGTGGTAGTAGCGTGAGTTGATGTAATGATAGTGGTGACAGTAAAAATAGTAGTTTTAGGTTTAGTTTTCTTAGAATTGGATGTTAATATAGAAGTACCTTAAAATAATAAGATAAACAAAAAAGGAAGAGTGATAGATAGGAGGGTGAAATCAAAACGAGTAATGGTTTATGTGGGACAATTATGACCCATAGCGTCACTATTTGTACAAATCATGGTGTTGTTGTGTACAAATTAACTATGTGACAAAGGAGATTGCTCTCTTATCAATTGTGATTAGATCACTTAGATGTATAAATGATAGGAGGTCCTTATGATTAGTTCCTGGATTGAGATGATATGAGACAGTATCAATCCACGAAGGTATAATCATTAAATATCCCTAGTCAAAGTATTATCGAGATTGGACATCGATAAATGCGTAAAAGACTAGTATTACACTTGTGCGCGTTATGAGGGCATAATAACATAATTCTCATATATTTGGGTATTGGATACTCATGCAAGTGTAATAGGAGGATGTGTTTTACCGATGGTATGGAAAACAGCTTCGCTCTGGATAGACCCTCTCGGAATTCCATTGGTAGTATGACTATGTGTCTATGGAAGTCCGAAATCAGGGTAGGTGTATTTGGTCTTAACTTGAGACTTGCACCGCTAATACTTACGACAATCAATATGCTTTGGTTTTGGTCATCCAGGGCTTTAACCGGTTCTGTGTACACCTCTGCTGGGTATATTGAGAATCGTAGTGTATTGGGTGTGATGTCAAGATGGAAGTATCACTCCAGTCATAGTGGAGATGATGTCATGTAGGATACGGTACTAGCACTCTTAAATGATGCAGCTATCGGGATATTATGACTAGGTCATGTATATCCGATTATAGAGACTAGTTACCAGACATTCGACATGTGCTTCGTACGGGGCAGACATAATTCCAGCCCCAGGCCCAGCACGTGGCATTCGATGCTGGATCGACATACACAATACTACGTATACTACGCATGATATAGATCGCTTAATCCTATAAGCATGTTTCCAGAGAATTGGGTAGGCATGACATTTTGCTATAAGCCAACCTTGTCTTGTAAATCGGTTAAAACATAGTACTAGGTACGTACGTGTTCGGATAGTCCGACGACCGAATTTACTACCAACATATCCGGGGATCTCATGGGTCGCTTCCCAAAGATTCACCGATGAAGTATGACTCGCACTTTATTAATCTGGGATTAATGGATGAGAGAGAGAAAATTAATCTGGGATTAATTACGGAGATATTTTATCTAGGATAAAATATCATCAAAGAGAGATAACGATTAATTTGGAATTAATCGATAAATTAATATATTCGATATATTAATCAAAATTGGATTTCGACGAGGAATTAAAATCGGATTTTAATTCGGCCGAATGAATTAATATGGAATTAATTCGTTAGCTACGTGAATAGTAATTATGCTTGGCATAATTATTTAATTAAATTAGATTTAATTACGACGCAACGAAAAATTCGTTAATTTGGAATTAGCGAACCGAGCCCGGGATTGTTTGCGAGCGTATTCACATTTTGAATTCGAGTGTGGTACTCAAGTCAAATCAAGCGTCAAATCATTAGTCACATCAAGCGTCAAATCATTAGTCACTTTGAGTGATGTGATAACTTGTAACTTGATTGATTGAGTGATGTGAGTTGTTTGGTTTGTGGATGAGTGTTGGACACTCAAGAGGCTTGAAAGACATTTATCAATTTTTAATGATATTTGACTTTTGGTTATTGAATTTTGAATTTAATATTTTGTGTATAGATATACATTTCATTAACAACCATCACAACTTACTCTCTTACTTCCTCTTCTCTCAAGGCTGAATTTTTCTTCTCCAAAAACCAGTCTACTGCTGGTGACATGAGAAGAAGAAATAGGTGGTTTTTATGGCAAAAATCACCAAGTGCTAGCACACCAAATGAGGACATACAAAGGTGATAGAGAAACCAACTTGTGAGCTTGGAAATACCACCCAAAAGCTTGGAGCTTGGACCAAAAATGGAGATAAAAAATAGTGGACTGCCATGTGCCTTGGAGCACTTCAAAGGGCTTAAAAAGTTTTTATTGTCCACCGCATCACTCAATCGATCATTGTGAGTATTCCGTACCTCTTTAAATGTATTCACATATTGTTTCAATGCTTGATTCGATCCTTGGGACTTAGAGATTTCCCAACAATGGTATCAGAGCAAGTAAAAGCATGAAACTTGATTTAGGGCTTCAAATTGGGTAAAATGATTTTGAGATGATTGAGTATGCTTAAATGTGTTTTAATTGAGGATTGATTGGATCAATTTGATGAAATATTGTTTGGAATAAATTTCCCCAAATTTCTTAGCTTGGCCGAGAATGTGAAGAACCCTAATTATCTTGGAATTTTATTTTTTGATTCATTGGATGACTTGAAAACAATTGGGAATGTTGATTTAATATTGGATTGGATTTAAAATTAGACATAAAATCCCCCTTTGGCCGAGACTTATATAGCATGTATATTGGTTTGATTTTTGATCAAAATGTGTTGGACATGTGATGATGAAATGAGCATGATTAATTAGGCTAAATTTATGTTTGGAAATATTGATTTGGGTAATTAATTGTATGATACACTTAGAATAATTAAATTGTGAAATTAGATTTTTGTAATTAATTAAATTGGGCTAATTTTGGAAATTGGGCTTGAAATGTTGTAAATGGGCTAATTGGGCTTGGTTGTATCAAGTTAGGTTTAGGCTAAATTGGTTGGATCCAATTGGGCCCAAAATCGCTTCCATAAAGCTCAAATGCGACTAATGGACCTTTAACTTTAATTGGGCCTAATAGGCCTAAATTGGTTTCAAAGGCATATAATGATGATTCTTTTAATGGGCTTTAATCTTTGGGTTTGACCCATGTTGACCAAAGGCCCATGCCTTGAGAAATTAATTGAAAGCCCATTGGACTTTAATTAAATTGACGTTGGACGTTAATCGGGCTTTGAGACCCTTAAATTTGGAATTTAAATAGTAAAGGTTCGTTAATAAAGTGTAGTATTTAATTTGGAATTAAATAACGAATTAGTATTAAATATAAATTGAATTGGATTTAGTTATATAGTTTAATTTAATTCAAGAATTCGTACTTTGAGTACTTATTCGCAAAACGAGTTTGACTCGCACAAAATCAATCGTTGTTTGAACATTGGATGGTCATTAATTATCAGATTAATTAATTAGATTAGATTGATTGATAACATGCTTGTGTGAATACATGGTTGTGATGCATGAATAATGAATATCGGATGGATATTCGATGGGTGGGGCAATTTTAGAAATTATTGTAATAAATTTGGAATTTATTAAATTAGACCTGCGTGTCCAGCCTATTACCTCCTTTCTCATTGTATTTCTCTTCTCACCTATTCCCCTCAATGTAAATTAGGTTTCTTTAGAAGTGTAGTGTAACGGGTAGAAGTAAATACTTGTGATAGCGGGAGAGAGGAAAGGGAGAGATTTGATCTAGGATCAATGTGTTTGAGTATCCATCTGCATATCATTATTATTTTATTTATACACGCTTTATTATGTATTTAGAATGTATGTTTAAGGGTGTATGATGATGAGACCTTAACAAAGATAATAAATTGGTTGCCAATTTGCACGCGAAAAACCCTCACAAAATATTAAGCGTTTTTCCTTCCACTGAGTGATTCTTACTCAAGATCCAAGACTGACATTGGTTTGTTGGCCAAAGTCAAGACCTTTGTCCATCGCGGATGTGTTTGAATCACGAAGGCCTTGTTCCATATTGGTGTCTTGTCCAAGTCGTGATTTATTGGCCAAAGTCAAGCTCACTTCTTGTCTATCGACATTGATTATGAAGCTTTCCATGGCCAATGGGTTCCGCTTAACTGGGATTACTAAGTTTGTTGTGCCAAATCCAAGGCTTAGTTGATTCAGATGAAAAATATTAGGGAATATATTGGATATATTGGCATATATAAGATATATGTTTCGGACTTGGATGTCCACCTACTGGATCTAGGAATTGGATTGGATCCAATTGATCTTAGAGATCTACCTAGTTAAGTATCATAAAATTTGTTGGCCAAATTCAAGATTGTGTGTTATTTAACGGGATCCTAGCCCACTAGGAAACACGGTTTTCTGAGTACTCGACAGAGGGTTAGAGGCTCGCCGAAAAATAGTGGGAGGTAAGAATTAAATTTGCAATATTCGTTTAGTTACTTGCCATGCGCGCTCAATTCAAATTATTCGTCAAATAAATTAAATATATTAGTTGGACTAATATTTAATGTTGTTTTAAAACAGTTGGACGTTATTCAAACTATTTCAATTAATAGTTGATTTTATAATTGGATTATAGTAATCAATATAATTGAATTTTACGAATTAAAAGTATAGTTGATTATATAGTTGGACTATAGTAATTATTATATTTAATAGTACCTGACATCGTTGATTAAATAGTTGGACTATCAGAATCAAGATTAAAATGAAAGATTGGTGTTTAAAACATAATCCTAGGGAAAATGTGTTTAAACAACTTTAATTTTCAAATTGGGAATATAATTTCAGGATAGTTCTGAAAACTAATAAGTTACTTTATTAGATAAAATAACATATTGGGCCTAAGTCCGGAGTTAAACAAATAATAGAGCATGATCTTTGGAAGATTTATGTGATGATAACTTTATTGCTTAATCCATTATGCTTGCCACATAGACTCCTTAATTTCTTGATCAGAACTAAGGATTAGATCCTTAAAGTATGATAATAAAATTGAAGGATCTTCATAGATCTATTCTTAGATCTTAGAAGTATTAAATTACAATTAATAACTCTTGGAGAGTTAATGGCTATTCTCGAGGAGATCAAGGCAAAGTTTGCAATAAGGCAAGAAGCGCAAGGCGCACCTCACTTCGATATTGTAGAAACCCAAGGCTTGGCCAAAGGATTCTAGCGGCAAAATCATTATTATCTTATAGGAAGATAAATGACATATCCCAAGATGTTTGCCTAAATTATGGCAAATGGGATCACGGAAGCATGACTGCATTTTGGACAAAACAAACATGAAGGAATAAAAGAAAGGTCATGGCTCTGACTTCAAATATGTTTGTCATAAATATGTTCACTACTAGTATTAAAATTAGATTTTAAATACTTAGTGTGATACATAAATATGTACTGGTGTGCAGCATCTGCTATGAGCAAGATACTGACTTCAGATGAGATAAATCTGTGAATCGAAAACGGGACGAAAATCATTGTTTTAACCGTAGAAACCTAAATTTAGGAACCCTTCGGGTGTGTACTTAAATTAGGAAACTATTATAATATAACTAGTTTTACTAGAAACATTATCTCTATATCGTGTATACCTCATTGCGAGTATACCTTTATATTCTAGAACACTAAAGTGTTTTATTATATAAAGATGATATTGAAATAAACACATTTGATGTGAACAATAGTATTTATATTTTGAATGTGTATAAATCTCAGACATATTACATGACAAACAAATAGCTCAAACTGATTTGATCAGATGAGACTTATATTGTGCATTGCTGTCTGGGACACAATTTAAACAAGACTCGTATATCCACACTTTTGAAGGGTGTGTACTAAGATTGTTTTGATTCTATTCAAATAAAGTCTACGAATCTAGTTTATTAGGCAAAGTGCCTATAACACCTTTACTTGGTAAAAGTGAAAGTGCCATCGATCTATTGGCCCTCGTTCATAGTGACGTAAGTGGGCCCATGTCTATCTAGGCTAGATGTGGATATGAATATTTCGTGACCTTTACAGATGTGGCATCGCGTTATGGTTACGTGTTTCTTTTGAAACTGGACACACTCTTGTAATAAATGGTTGATGCGGGCTAATAACTTTACTTTACACCAAATCCTCACTTTTGTAATGAATGGTTGATGCGGGCTAATAACTTTACTTTACACCATTATTATTTTCCCCTACGTACTTTATCTTTTCTACTCCACCTATATTAATTTATCAAAAGAAATAAGTTGCGGATTTTTGTAGTTTATAGAAAAATTCTGTTTGTATTGTAATAATATATATAGGTCCATATAAATAATTTATTGTTCGAATACATACAAAATATTGGTACCGGCATAGGTACAGATCATACGAATATTTTATCATTTGCATGGCAATAAAATAACGTTTCTTTATTGATATGCGAATGATAAAACGTCCATATAGCCTGGACCAGAGAATTCTCATATATATATATACACACACATATACACATAAAGTCGGACTCTAGTCCATACTTTACAGTTCACATAAAGTCCATATTCAACTAAAAGACATAAGACTTTTTTATTTTATCCGCCCTTATAGTCCAGATAAAATTCACATGAACCTTACATGAACCTGACCGTGTATGTACACACACGGTCAGACTTCAGTTCACACCTTACAATCCACATAAAGTCCACAATCAGCTAAAAGATAAAATATTTTTTTGTCTTTATCCGCCTTTGTTGTAATATCTGGTAATCTGACTAATATTACATTATGGGACGAGTGTTACATAATATAAATTTTGTTTGAACACATATACACTCATGAAAAGACTTTGGGGACAATTGGTAAATTCTTCACATTTTCAATATGTACTCTGAATTTTATGAACTTTATATCGTCGGAAAGCTAAAATCGAGACCTACAACTTCTATGTTGAATATTTTTCCAAATTCAAAACATAAATATGACTAATATCCAACCCAAAATTTAGGATGAATACTGCTCATGGACCCATCTAGAGAATTCTCAAAATATCTCAAAGTTCTAAGTTTTTCATTTTAAAATCTTGCAAAATTAACCAATTAGCCACTATTATATATAAGGGATAATATTCATTATCCATAAAATGTGAAGAAAAAAAAGAAGAAAGAAAGAATGAATGAATGAATGAGAAAGAAGAGATAAGAAAGAAGAGGAAACAAATGTCAATCCTCATGTAACAAGCTAATAAGAAGATCTACAACCATTAGAGACACCAAGAGCGAAGGAAATCAAATAGGTTGAGCTAAAGAAACTTGACCTAAGACTCGAGTTATGCTATTTTCATAAAATGATGTTATATAGGTATGATTGGCATGTTAGTGATTGCATTAAGGTGGATAATCAACTAAGAAATGGATGTTGTGAAATGGTCTAATTTATTAGTGCTAAACATTGAGCTAAGTTGAAGTTATGATATTAAAGAGTTAAATTGACGATGGAATATTGTTTTAACATGCTTGAATATTGAAGTTAAATAATTATATATGTATAATTTTAGTGTGAGGGTGTTGGAGATACATTTGGGTAAGATAGACATTGAGAAATAAATGTTGGATCCTAAAAAATAGGCTGGCGTCGCGATGTACACCCCCGGCATTGTGACGCATACTGGAAAATTTTCACAGATTTTGGAATATGTGCGTCATGACGTGGAAGGCGAGGGAATCTCACTGTCTCATCCCTGTTTGGTCGACGTGGCGATGCCTAGAACTTAGCATCGTGATGCGTGTAGAAGTCATGATGTCCAACTCTTGTGACGCAACGCGTGAGCAAATGATGCTCACTAGTTCATTTACACGTGTGAGCATCGCAATGCCCAAGGGACCGCGTAGCGATGCATGATCAGAATTTCCCCAAATAAGTTTTAGTTCATTCCAGTCTCACCCTAGCATGTTAGAGGCTACCCTAAGGGTCTCGTATCAGCTCGCATTCATACATTATCTCAAGATATAAGTATGATACGCTTTATAGTGATAGCAAATACTTGAATATATAAACTTAGCGTAATTCCGTAATATATTCCTAAGTCTATTTTCAAATCAAGATTATCAATTATAGATCATCACAGGAACCGTAATTTCCTTCAACAAAGTGAGTAATGCCAGCCAGTTCTAAATCTGTGAGTGGACCATTTTCTCAAACTGATTTTATTTAATTATTTTGATATCAAACTTATTTTTCCGTACATAGGCTGTTAGCTAAAGTTTTATTATAGGTGTTTTATAATTAATGATGTTTTGGAAAGAATGATTTCAAAATCTTGAGTTTCATGATTTTTTGAGGTGTGGGAAAAAATAACCCACCTCAGTATGTAACTTTACTCAGATATGGAATTGACGGCCGCAGATATCTTGTGCATAAGCTTTCTGGATTAGGGATGACTGATGCCGCTAGATCCCAAATTTTGAGTCACGAAGGTAGCATAGATCCGCACCCCGGGTCCAGATTTATGGCTTGAGGGACGGTAATACATAACCCCCCAAGACCACCATATATTTAGGTACGGGGGGATGCTCCCAAGCGCTAGATTTTACGTATGGGCGGACGGCGGTACATAACATCCCCATGCGCCAGATATTCAGATTTCAGCTATTGATTTTTAGATAAAAAATTTCATATAAGGATTTGTCATAAACAGATTTTTAGATATAGAATATCGAGATAAACTTACTAAAAAGATGATTTTAAGAAAGAGTTTTCATAAGAAACTATTTTATAAAAATTTCAAAGATCTGTAGACCAAAAGCAGTTTTCAAAAAAGTTTTTCAGAATAAGAATTATTTTCAGACAAGGAAATATATTTCAGAAAGATGATTTATTTGAGATAAAGTTATTTTTAGAAACTTGGGTTTTCAAATAGCACTTTAGTTCCTATTTTAAATTATCCACTCACTAGATTCGTTCAAACAATCTAATCCCCCACTATTTCTTTTTGCAGGTTACATGGAGAACGAGTGTATTGAGTACAACAGGTTAAGTTAGATACCGAGATCATTTGTATTATTAGTAAAGTTTGTATGTGTAAGAGTTAGAAATGTCTATGTTAAGAGCAGAAGTATAATATTATTTAGTTATGATCATTGAGATGTATTTTTTATATTATTGGTTAGGGCGATGGTCCATATGCATGAGTTTATGTTTGAAATAAGAGTAATAGTGCTTTTTCATAGTCAAAGGCTCATGGGGATATGGCGGCCTATTCCTTGCTGGTAGTATCTCCTGGAGGGGGATATTACAAAAATGGTATCATAGCATAGTATAGGGAGTCAATGATTGTAGTGGGTAGCGTGCCAGGGTCTTGTATACATAGTCTGACAGGGGTACTAGTATGCGAGGTACTACCTCTCCAGTACCTGATCCTCGAGTACGTCCTTAAAGTTCTATAGACAGGTTAGTAAGAATTTATGAACTATTCGAATATCTTCCCTTATGAAGTAACTGTATTCTTTGAAAATCCTTCCGTAGTTACCATGGTTCATTTTGTAAAATTAGCCAATTAGCCCCTAATATATATAATGGATACTATTCATTAATCCCCAAAATTTAAAGAAGAATAGAGAAACATAAGGAGGAGGAGGAGGAGGAGAAGAAAAAGAAGAAAAAAAAGAAAATAAAAAGAAAAAAGGAAGAAGAAAGAAGAAGGAAAGAGGAAACAAATGTCAATCCTCATGTAACAGCTAAGAAGAAGATTAACAACCATTAAAGACTTGAAGAGTGAAGGAAATCAAATAAGTTGAGGTAAAGAAACTTGACCCAAGACTAAAGTTATGGTAAATTCATATAATAATGTTATTTTAGTGATTGTAATAAGGTGGATAATAACTAAGAAATGGATTTGTGAAATGGTCTAATTTATCAATGTTAAGCATTGAGCTAAGTTGGAGTTATGAGATTTAAGAGTTAAATTGATGATAAAATGTTGTTTTAACATGCTTGAATTTTGAAGATAAAGAATTATTTATGTATAGTTGTAGTGTGATGGTGTTGGAGATATATTTGGGAAGATACATATTAGAAAGCAAGTGTTGGCCCTTGAAAAACAGGCTAGCATCGTGACACATACTGGAAAATTTTCATAAATTCGATTCTGGAATGTGAGAGTCGTGATGCCCAAGGACTAACGTTGTGACGTAGAAAGTAAAGGAAACTCACTGTCTTGTCCCTTTTTGTTGGATGTCGCGATGCGTGTGGGAGTCCCAACGCCCAACCCTTGCATCAAGAAAATGAGAGCAGAAGATGCTCACTGGTTCATTTATACCTGTGAGAGTAGCGACGCCGAAGGGATAGGATTACCACGCATGATAAGAATTTCCCCAAACCAGTTTTAGTTCATTCTAATTTCACCATAGCGTGTTAAAGGTTACCCTAAGGGTCTCGTATCAACTCGCATACATATATTACATTATGATAAAAGTATGATACGTTTTACAGTGATAACAAGTACTTAAATAGATAAACTTAGCCTAATTCTGTAATACATTCCGTAGTCCATTTTCTAATCAAGATTATTAATTATAGATCAGAGAAGGAACCGTAATTTCCTTCGGTAAAGTTAGTAATGCCCGCCAGATTCCAAATCTGTGAGTGGACCATTTTCTCAAAATGATTTGTTTAAATATTTTGATATCAAACTTACTTTTCCGCACATAAGGCGTTAGCCAAAGTTTTATTACAAATGTTTTATAATTAATGATGTTTTAGAAAGAATGATTTCAAAAGCTTGAATTTCATGATTTTTAGAGGTACGGGGGAAAACCCACCTCAGTATGTAACTTGACTCAGATATGAAATTAACGGCTATAGATACCGTGTGCACACACAGTTTAGGACTAGGGATAACTGATGCCCCTATATCCCAGGTTTTGAGTCAGGAGGGTAGCATAGATCCACACCTCGGCTCTAGATTTATGGCTTAGGGACGGCGATACGTAACACCCCAAGACCAACAAATATTTGCGTATGCGGGGACACTTGATAAGCGCTAAATATATCAATATTTACCTTCCCTTTGACTTAATATTTTGTTTAGTTTCTTGAGTTTTGTGAATATTTTGATTTGTTTTGTGGTATTTTGTAGATAAATAAAATAACAGGACTCTTTGGAGGTAATTCGAGGCCAAAACAGCGGAAAACAGACAAAAAGGGCAAAACTGTAAATTTCCTGCTAAAATATGCCGTTTTGCTAAAATGTGCCGTTTACTGACATACGCCGTAGACTATTAACATTCACCAGACACGTGGGCCAATCAGAGAAGTTTTTCTATCATGTGCTATTGCTAACATGCGCCTACCACGTGTCAACATCTACTAACGTATGCCGACACGTGTCATCATCACATACTGTTGACATCATCATTGAAACACATTATTGATGATGTCATGCTGACGTCAGCGTCACGATGCAAACATTCTTACCCATCGCGATGCCAAGCCAATAATTGAGATAATAATTATGCCGACACCACGTGTCACAATCTCGCGAAGCTGGCGCCACATGTCTTCAATCAACGGCGCGTGAGGTAAAATTTTACATATAAATTGAGGCCGAATTTCATTTGTAAAATCATAATTTCTTCTAAGGAATTCCTTAAGAATATTAAGAAGATTGTATCTTGTTTGTTTATTTATAGCTTTCAGTATTTTTTTTTTTTACTTTCTGTAATAGTACTTTCTTTTCCTTACATTTCAGTTTTTATATTCTTTATCAGCATGAGGAGGTAACTCCCATCTGCTGGAGTTAAAGTTCAAGTTTTTATTACTAATATTAGATTAATCTCAATTAATTATAATATATAAACTATTTAAAACCTGACTTAATGAGGATACCGCATTTATAGTCGGTTGGACTTAATAAAATTGGTTTTAACCTGGCTAAACATGGATACCGACTGTATGGTCGGTTAGAATTAATTATAAATTTGACTTAATCAGGATACCGCATATATGGTCTATTTGTAATATCACACAAAGTTTATATATTATAATAAGGGAGATATCTAAAATAGAAGTATAAAAGTGGATCATCTAACCCCCAGCATTTTCTTTTATTGTATCTTTACATTTTTAATTTACAGCATTTTCTAGCCTTAGATATGTGTCGTAACTAAACATGTTAGCTAGGTTGTGATGAATTCTAATATCACTCGTTTATAAGGGGTTTTTTCATGGTTTGGGTAATATAACGGTTTATTTATTAAGTCTTAAGCTTAATACTTCTTGTTAACTGGCCATTAATAAGATTGATTTGGTAAACTTAAAATAAACTTGACAAAGGAATTTTAGGTTTCAACTTTAGACTTAATAGCCCACGATCTTCCTTGAGGATAGATAACCCTTAATAGATTTCCTTACATGATAGACATATACCTGTCGGGCGGGGATAGCCACAATTGGAACTTAATATTAATGAATTCAGGTAACTTGGTTGACATAGATATATGATTAATTGGGTTACACTGGGTATTTACAGTTGACCATCGACAGATGCTTTTGCATAAATTCGTGTTCCAGGTTAGTAAACCAATATATTACATAAACATGAGATAACCACTTCATCTTTGAAAAGATATTGGAATGATTCACAACCGTAGATAGTTTCTTAAAATTGAATTTTCCCTAAATTTACTTTCACATTGTTTTATTTATTCTTCTTTAGTTTAAAGTCACCATCCAATCAACAACTAATTTATTAGATACTTGTAAAAATTTGGCTTCATAAATTAATAGCTTAGATATTAAGTCCTCATGGGAAAAATACTTTTATACTACTTGAACGATATGTGCGCTTGCGTTATACGCGTGTAATTATGCCGGTCAAGTTTTTGACGTCGCTGCTAGGGACTTATTTTTCTTTCACTATTAGTTTTGGGGTTAGATACCATTAGTTGTATATAATTTCTTTTTACTTATATTTTTGTTTTCTTTTGTTTCAGGTTCTCAGTCACTACCAGAAGCTTTGAAATCCGACCGCTTGACCCAGAGATTGAAAGAACCATCAGACAGTTGACAAGGGAAAGGCGAGAAGGCCAAAAAGCACTAATCGACATGGAACCTGAAACTTTGGAAGTTGCACTACCAATTCCCATTCGAGACAGAACTATTCTGGTGGTTAACAGCTCCATTTCCTGTATTGTAATTCCTTCATTTCGAGCAAATGCGTGTGACATCAAAACATACACCCATATGATACATCAGTCAGTTTAGTTTGGGGGGAATGTAACTGAAGATCCTAATGCCCACATCAGTAACTTCCTAGTAGTTTGCGACACTTTCAATTACAATCGAGCAGTTGAAGAAGTAATGAGACTGCGTGTTTTCCCATATTCCTTAAAAGAAATAGCTAAGGCTTGGCTACATTCACTACCAGTAGGTTCCATCACAACTTGGAACACTCTAGCTACAAAATTCCTTGCAAAGTACATTCCACCAAGCAGAACTGCAAAATTGAGGAATGATATCACATCCTTTTGTGCAAAATGACTCAGAATCCCTCTGCGAAGCTTGGAAATGTACAAGAAATTACTCAGAAAATTCCTCATCATGAGATTGCACAGTGGCTACAAGTCCAAACCTTCTATAATGGATTTTCTGGAATAATGAGAACCACAATTGATGTTGCAGTTGGAGGAGCTTTAATGGAAAAAATGAGAAGACCAGACTTGGAACTTAATTGAAGAAATGGCCTACAATAATTCTTTGTGGCCAACAAAAAGGAGCAAGATCCAACGAATCACAAGAATTTATGAAGTTTGAGCCAACACAGCAGTGAATACCAAGCTGGATCAGATATGAAAATTCATGGAAACTCATAGCATACAAGGCAATATTGGATCCGCAAGTTCACCATATGGAGGATCACCAGAGCCAAACCAACATAAAGAGACGGTGAATTATGCCAATAATTTTAACAGACATGAAAACAATACATATTCCAACACCTACAACCCAGATTGGAGGAATCACCCTAATTTTGCATGGAGCAGCAATTCAGGCAAATGAACATCCACCACCCAGATTCCAACAGCAGAACAAAGGCTAGGAGCATGAAAAAGAACCAGGAATAACAGAAGTGCTAGCTCATTTAAAAAAATATGATGCTATGTTTCAAAGCCAATCATCTTCTATAAAGGCACTGGAAAATCAAATTGGACAACTGGCCAATGCTCAGAGTTACAGACCGTTAGGTAAACTTCCTAGCAACATAGAACCAAATCCAAGGAACCGAGGGAAGAAGTAATGTCAAGCCATTATTTTGAAAAGCGGTACTGAAATCAACAAAGTTGTTGGAATCAAGGTATCCCTGAAGAAGTTCCATACGAAAGCAGTGATACTGTTCCACAGATGGAGGAAAAAGAAGCAAAGGAAAAAGATCGAGAAAGATTAACTCCAACTCCACATTTTCCATTACGACTCTAGAAAAGTAAATTGGGCAAGCAGTTTGCTCGATTCCTAGAGGTCTTCAAAAAGCTGCATATCAACATTCCATTTGCAGAAGCGTTGGAAGAAATGACCAGTTATGTCAAATACTTGAAAGATATTCTTTCACGATAGCGGGGATTGGGAGATTATGAGACACTAGCATTGACAGAAGAATGTAGAGCTATCATTCAGAGCAAGCGTCCCCTAAAGTTGAAAGATCCTGACAGTTTCACTGTCTCATGCACTATTGGAGAATATTACATCAGTAAAGCTTTGTGTAATTTAGGTGATAGTATTAATTTGATGCCTATTTTAATTTACAGGAAACTGTAAATTGGAGAAGCAATGCCCACCTCAGTCTCTCTGCAACTTGCTGATAGAACGCTCGCATTTCCAAGAGGTGTAGTTGAAAATGTGCTGGTCAAAGTCGACAAACTCATTCTCCAGCAGATTTCATTATCATTGACATGGAAAAGATAAAGATGTACCTATCATTCTTGGAGACCATTCTTGGCTGCAGGTTGAACTGTTGTTGATGTATAAAAATGAGAACTAATCATGAAAGTGCAGAACCAAGAAGTTACCTTTAATGTTGTCAAAGCTATGAAATTCCCGAGTGATGAAAAGGAGGAGGAATGTTTCAGAATCAATGTTGTTGATAGTATCATCGAGTATACTGATGCAATGCCACCTCCCACGGATAAACTTGAAGATTGCATCACCAAAATGACTGTCAGCGAGCTAGATGCTAAAATTCTAGAATGTATCAACTATCTTGACAAACAATTTTGCTTCAAATCGACACCACATATGAAAAGTTTGGAATTATCGAAAAAAGGGCGAATCAAGCTCTCGATTGAAGAACCACAGTAGCTGGAGCTAAAGCTACTTTTGAACCATCTCAGGTATGCATTGTTAGGAAACTCTTCTAAATTACCTGCGATTATTTCTTCGTCACTTACAGTGGAGCAAAAAGATAAATTACTGAGAGCGTTACGATAACGTAAGAAAGCTATTGGCTGGACAATAATGGACATTCGAGGTATTAGTCCATCATTTTGTATGCACGAGATTCTGATAAACGACGAGTACAAAGCCATAATAGAGCATCAACGGAGACTAAATCTAATCATGAAGGAGATCGTGAAGAAACAAAATTATCAAATGGTTGGATGTCGGCATCATCTACCCCATCTCTAACAGCACTTGGGCGAGTTCTATATAGTGTGTGCCAAAGAAAGAAGGAATTATTGTAGTCATAAATGAAAAGAACGAGTTGATACCAACAAGAACAGTGACTGTATGGAGAGTATGCATGGACAATAGGAAGCTGAACAAAGCAATAGAAAAGATCATTTTCATTGCCATTCATTGATCAGATGCTAGACAAATTGGCCGAACATGAGTTCTATTATTTTCTAGACGGATACTCGGGGTACAATCAGATTGTCATTGCCCCAGAAGATCATGAGAAAACCACTTTTATGGGTCCGTATTGTACTTTTTCTTTCCACAGGATGCCATTTGGACTATGTAATGCTCCTGCCACATTTCAACGTTGCATGATGGCCATCTTCTCAGATATGTTGGAACAAAGTATGAAGGTTTTCATGGATGATTTTTCTGTGTTTGGAGACTAGTTCGACCACTGTTTGTAAAATCTGGAAAAAGGTGTTACAATGGTGTGAAGATACCAACATCGTACTTAATTGGGAGAAATGTCACTTCATGGTACATGAATGTATTGTCCTGGGAGATCAGATCTCATAAAAGGGAATCGAGGCAGATAAGTAAAGATCGAGACAATTGAAAAACTACCTCCACCAACATCAGTTAAAATGGATTCAGAGTTTTCTCGGACATACAGACTTGTACATGAGATTCATCAAAGACTTCTCAAACATTGCTAAACCTTTATGCAATCTTCTAGAGAAAGATGTGTCTTTCAACTTCATAAAAGAATACCACGAAGATTTTGAGATCTTGAAATAGAAATTGATCTATGCTCCCATAATAGTAGCACTGTTGTAGGACAAAGAAATTGACGATGTTGTTCCAGGCTCGCAGCCCGGTCGGGAGTATGGAGTAGCCCGTGGGGGACTAAACCGGAGAATAAAGGAGTCACCACCCAGTGTGAATTTGGAAATGATTTAAGGCCGCACTCACCCCTTGTAAGGGAAGGCCTCAAACCGTTGGGTTCGGAATGGTCCCTTACTTATGCCACTTGTAATGAACGAATTCGCGCAATAATATAACCAAGTCTACTTAATATACACATGCAAGAATAACCTATATCTAAGTTTACATACAACCTATATCTAAGTTTGCATACGACCTATATCTAAGTTTGCATACATAGGAGTAAAACCTACATCTAAGTTTGCATGCATAGAAGTAAATAAATAAAAAGCAAGCACGCAATCTCATGAACACATTAAGTAAATAAATGCAGAGATATAAATAAATGATAATTGTCTAAACATAAATATTAAAGAGAGATAATTAAGTTCCTAATGGGAAAGAAATAACTAATTCATACATGGAGATAACATTCTATTTCTAATCAACCATAAATAAACACAAGATTAGATAAAATGAAATATGTGTGCTTCTCAAGTAGTACGTGGAGTTGTATCCCAAGTTCAGACCGCACTACCGTCCATTCGGATTCAGCTACGGAATTTATGTATGGGTTTTCATCTGATATACCACGAGAGATAGTACAAAATCATTCATCCAACAACAATAACATACATGAACCAACAATATGCATGCGAAGAAATACTAATAAATAATTGAAGAAGATGAACGAGTGTAGATAAAAGGGTGCCCTCAGGTCTTACCTTTTAAGTCGCCTCTTGGAAGTGTGTTATGCGACCGTCGAAAATGGTTGATGCTCCGCAACTCTTCCAGTTCACTGGTTCAATATTTTCCTTCATTGCTTCACTATTTTGGACTGTTGTTTTCTCTATTTTTGTGACCATTTTTGCTGTTTTTACTACTATTTTATACTGTTTTAGGAGTGCATTTTTTTTTGTGATTTAGGGGTTATTTTAGGAGTGCAGTTTTTTTTTTATGATTTAGGACTGTTTTAGGGAGCAGTTTGCATGAATTAGGGGCTGTTTGGGGCTGCAGATTTTATGGTGAATGCAGGGCTGTTTGGGGCTTTTTCTGCATGAATTAGGGGCTGTTTGGGGCTGTAGATTGTGCGATAAATGCAGGGTTGTTTGAGGCTGTTTCTGCGTGAATTAGGGGCTGTTTGAGGCTGCAGATTGTACGGTATTTTGGGGGTGTTTTAGACTACTGTTTGTGCGGTATTTGAGTGTGTTATTTTAGGACAGTTCTTGGTGATGGGGCTACTGGTTGAGGCGGTGTTTTGCGGTAGTGGAGCGATTATTTTAGGGCAATTTTCGTTAATGCAAAGGGTGGTTTCTTATTGTGTTTTTCTTTCGGTGATGGTGAGATTTTTTCTTGTTGTTTGCGAGAGGAAAGAAAAAAGGGTGTAGGGGGCGTGAAACTTACGGTTATTATCTTGTGGATTGATTGCCGTGAATGTGGTGAAAGAGCTAGGGGTCTTAAGGTTTGGTTTATGTCTCTTTTTTATAGGAGTGGGCTAGGGTTTTCCTTGCATGGGAAGGAAAGAAATCATGCAATTATGGGGGTATCTTCAATTAGTGTGTTATGAGGAAGAGATCTATTCATTTAGGAAGGTGATTTGTTTCAGTTTAGGAAAAGGATTTAAGAGATTTGATTTGATTTATTTAATTTAGGCATGTGATTTCATTTGATTTATTTAATTTAGGCATATGATTTGATTTGATTAGGAATGTGATTTGTTTGGATTTTAACATGTGTTCAATGTGTTGGATATTTTTTGGATTGGGCTTGGAGGCTTGTGGGCATGTGGGATGCAGGGATTTTTGGGTCGAGTCTAACAGTTTAAGACAGAGATTAATCGAGCAAACCCGAGGCTAAGCAAACGAATGAAATTTAGCAAGGTATTGAGTTTTCCCTTTCGAAGTCTGTTTCCCGTGACTTCCGTAATTTAAAGGGTAGTGCCTCCATACGAGACTCATCATCGGGTCTTATGCAAAAATGGAGTGCCCCTTCCATTTGAGGTGCTGTGTGATGCTAGTGATTTTGCTGTAGGTACAGTTTTGGGACAACGCAAAGAAAAATTTTTCCATACCATTTACTACTCCAGTTTTGGAGATATTTGATGTATGGGGAATTGATTTTATGGGATCCTTTATTCCATCATTCAGAAACCTATACATACTGGTTGCAATAGACTATGTCTCCAAATGGGTTGAAGCAATAGTATTGCCATCAAAGGATTTAAAAGTGGTGATAAAATTCCTTAAAAAGAATATTTTACTCATTTTCGAATACCGCGGGTAATTATTAGTGATGGTGGCACACATTTATACAACAGATACTTCGATGCACTCCTATCAACATATGGGGTCACTCATAAAATTGCCACTGTCTACCATCCACAATCAAATGAACAGATTGAAGTTTTAAAAAGGGAGATCAAAAGAATCTTGGAGAAAACCGTTGGATCAACAAGGAGGGACTGTTCTATAAAATTGGATGATGCATTATGGGCCTACCAGACAGCGTACAAAACACCCATTGGTATGTTCCCATATCGAATAGTGTTTGGGAAAGCGTGCCATCTGTCAGTGGAGCTTGAACACAAAACGTATTGGGCACTGAAGAAGTTAAATCTTGATCCACAAGTAGTAGGAGAAAATCGACTCCATCAACTCAACGAATTAAAGGAATTTCACCTACAAGCTTATGTGAATGCGAGATTATACAAAGAAAAGACGAAGAAATGACATGATCAAAAAATAGTGCTCAGACAACTGGAACCAATGCAGCAGGTGTTGTTATACAATTCTAGGTTGAAACATTTCCCTGGAAAGTTGAAATCAATGTGGTCAGGTTCATTTTGTGATTACTCAGGTTTTACCATATGAAGTTGTTGATTTACTTAATCCCAACATCAATGAAACATTCAACATTAACAGTCAGCGTGTCAAGCACTACTAGGGAGAATCATTTGAACCACAAAATGAAAGTGTCATACTTTCATATCCAGCCTAACGTTCGGGCAATCATATCTAGCTGACGACATTAAACTTAGCATTTGCTGGAAGGCAACCCATGCAATTTGTGTATATATTCAGATTTGGTGTGTTTTATTTTTGTGTGTTTAATTTATATAGGTAAAGTCACATTTCAGGATGAAAGACGTTCTTGTAAATCTTCACAAGCAATTTCCTTCTCTCCCTTAAAACTCTCTGATGAAACTCTACAAAGCTCGCTCGGAACGAATGAGACATCTGATGATCAAAGGTATTCTTAATGACATTCATTGGATTATTGAAGCATGGCTCTGATTGGCAAATGAGACTTTTGACTCTTTTGTTTCATATCTGTCTGGTTTAGGAAGAAGCACCTATGCTAAAAAGAGAAGAGCTAAAAGAATGAGTGTTTGCTATAAAATGTACATACATGACATGTAATACTCATTGTCATTTTTTAGGAATGATGTCTGATAACCGTGAAGATAAAATTAAATTCATTAGGGATGACTTGAGTAAGGAGTTTTTGGATGACATCTATAAGACTCTTGAGACGCATTCCAGTGGATATGTGCATCATGAAATTCACATGTTATATACACAATTCCGAAAAGAAAGAAAACAATATAGTCTCAGGAATCTAACTTTAAAATACCCTATTGCCAATTTATGAAGAAATTGGATGAGAAGCTTATCACTGATGTATATACGTCATTCAAGTCGTTACTTCTTGTAAATATTATTTTCATTTTGTCTTTAACTAATAATTGTGATTTATTTTGTTATGTTATTTTCTTTTATTTTCTCCAATATGATCCATAATTTTTGACTTTCACGATATATTTCACTATTTAACTAATAATTATCATTTCGCAGGTACTAGTGCTATTATTACTCACCCCTTTTTTAGGTTTTATAAATTCAACTCATCATTGCACTTTTGAAAGCATCCAAATTTGAAAAAGAAACATAAAAAATAGAAGCTACTTCAAAAAGACGAGTTGTAAACATCTGTGTGTTTTGCGGTACTAGTGTTGGTTCTAAACCAGAGTTCGTAGAGGCAGCACAGGAATTGGATCGAGTCATAGCTGAAATGGATATGCCCTTAGTATATGGCGGTGGCAATCTTGCACTAATGGGGATCGTTTCAAGGGTTGTATAGGAAGAAAGCAGTCAAGTCTTGGGAATCATCCCAAAACCCTTGACGGAGGAAAATTTTATAGGACCATCAAATGGAGAGGAAATAATCGTGCCAAGTATGTCTGAACAACTGGTTGAAATGATTAACCGTTCTGATATTTTATTACTTTGCCAGGTAGCTTAGGCATAATGGTGGAAATTTTTATAGTACTTTCTTGGGTGAACTTGAACATACACCATAAACCGATTGGACTATTCAACGCTGATGGATTTTATGATTTTCTTTGTGTATTTCTTGATGATTCCCAGAGAAATGGATTTGTATCAAAACTTGTAAAAGAACTCATCTTTACTGCCAGAACTGCCCAAGATTTAATTGACCAAATCTTAGCCTTTGAACCATAAATTGACCACTGTCCTTTTCAAGATTATCTAGTCTGATAATGATCGTGGTAAAAAGTGTCCGATAAATCTGGATCTTAACCTGTAGTTTTCATTTTAGATGTAGAATTTCAGCTAACCAGGTAATATTTTCTAAACTCTTCTTCTACTTTTTAAGACATTGGGGATAATATCTCATTTAGGTTTGCGGGAGGGACTAGTTGACTAGTATCTTGTTTTTATTATGTTTTTCTTATTTGCTTTTTAGTCAAAAAGTTTAAAAAAAAATTAAAAATTAAAAAAAAAAATTATGTTTTTGCGTTTTTAACTTGACTAATCAGGTGAAATTGATGTGAGATAGCTGTGTAAGGAATTTCCACTCCTGAGATGTATCTAAACATATTTCGTAACAAGTTAATTTTTGTTTATTTCATTTTGAATTATTTAATTTGTGAATTCTTCATAAAACTGACTAAAATGGATCTTCATATGCTCAATTGATAAGTATTATTAACATGTATGGTAACACATGGACATGAGATGTAATTGAAAAGTTTGTAATATTGAGTGCTCTAGTTTAATTGGAGGAAGCATCTAAAAATGCAATGGGATTAAAAAAAATTGAAAAATGCATCTGAGATCTGAGTAATTAAGTCTGTAGGGGTGTTTTAACACCTAGTGCCATAAAGCCAACTGGTTTGGGAGTCACTGGCCCAAAGCTCACTACATAAATTAAAGATGTTATATATATATATATATATATATATATATATATATATATATATATATATATAAATCTGAAATATGGGAAATTAAGTCTGTATGGGTGTCTTAACACCTAGTGCCTGAAAGGCAACTGGTTTGGGAGTCACTGGCCCAAAGCTCGCTACATAGATGAAATATATTGTATATAAATAATTAAAAAAATGGAAAAATCAGAAAAATTTTTCATTGCTAAAAAAAATGTGAAGTCTGATATAACTTTATGACAAAAATATTACTCTTTTTTCAACTACACTTATGAATATTGTGGGCACAATAAGTTAATTAATACTTTGTTGACTGTGTATATGGAGAATGGTAAAAATAATCGGAGAATTTACTTATTTGGTAATTTAGAAAGAAAGAAAACAATTATTAACTTGGATAAGAAGTTTCGCTTGTTTAGTCACTGACTTGTTTATTCTATTTTCACTTGTCTTTTTGCTTATGTGTGAATTAGATTTACATTTATAGGTATCGTTGTTGTAAGCCCTCATGAGACTACAACCCGTCCACTAGGGACACCTAGGGATTTAAAGGCTTGTTGCATATGCTAAATGCAACCGTGATCCCTACGAAAGTGGCTTAGTTTAATTTTATTTTAATGATGTTTATGTTATTTTATTTTATTGTTTTGCTCGAGAACTAGCAAAATATTAGGTTTGGTGGTGTGAAAAGCGGTAAATATATCAATATTTATCATCCATTTGACTTAAT
>SKCR01034384.1:0-49443 GCA_019454045.1 Zanthoxylum bungeanum
TCTGTTTGGGGATTACAGTATTGCATGATTTAGTGGGAGGGGCATTTTTAGATTAAAAATCCATGATCTAGTTTATGCTTATGATATTATTGAAACTACTTTTTTTTTTCTGCTAACCATTTTTCGTGATCTATATGATAGATTTGTGATGGCGGCACCATCCACAAATCAGTTTGTGCGTATGCTTGATGCGAACAAACTAAAAGGCTCTGAGAACTTCGCTGACTAGGACTTGGATTTGAGGATTGTCCTCGATTCCGAGAATTTGGGATATGTTCTTGAGGGTCTGTTGCCCCTTGCTGTTGGTACGGATGCTACGGAGGAGGAACACCAAGTTTTTGAAACTTGGAAGAATGATGATTTAAGAGTTAAATCATACATCCTTAGTTCACTGTCTCCGGACTCAAGAAACAATACTATGGCATGTTAGATGCGTATAGTATGATGATGCGATTGAGACAATCGTTTGAGAACCAAGATCAAGTAATTGTTCATAAGGTCGCAGTGGAATTGTTCCATGCGCGATTGGATGAGGGGCAAGCTGTTAGCTCACATGTTCTTCAGATGATCGATTTGATCGATCAACTGAGGCAACATAATCTCATTCTGAATGACATTCTCGGTAGAAGTGTCATTCTTGGTTCACTCCCAGCTTCATATCACCAGTTCGTGATGTATTTCAACATGAATGAGACTATTTGTACCTACCATGAGTTACATAGGATGTTGCTCACGGCGGAGGAGGACCTTAAGATGGGACTACCGACTCGCCCTCCAAGACCTACTTCTCTTTCCGCTTCTTCCCAGGCCTGGCCAAAGGGAAAGAAGAAGAAAGGGAAGAAGAAGGGTTTCGGTCCTCAACCACAGGCAAAGATAGCTAAGCCCAAAAGGGCTTCTGAAGACAAGTGCCATCACTGCAGCAAAGTCGGGCACTGGAAAAGGAACTGTCCTGACTACATATCCCAGCTGAGGAGGGAGAGAGCATCTACATCAGGTACATTTATTTTTCCAGTTATTGATATATCTTTGGCTTGTGAAGTCGTTACATCCAACTAGATTTTAGATTCTGCTTATCCCATTCACATTTGCAATTCGTTGCAGGTGTTGAAGGAAAGTAGAAAACTGAAGCCTGGAGAGATGCAGTTGCGATTCGGGAGTGAAGACTCTCTGGATGCAGTTGCAGTGGGAGTATGTGAGATCTCATTGTCGAATGGGACAATTTTGTTAAATGACTGCCATTTTGTGCCTGGATGTGTAGCTAATATTATATCACTTTTTGTATTAGATACAGAGGGCTTTGTATTAATATTAAGAATTGTTCTTTATATTTATATGATAAAAGTAATATTCAGATCATTTGTTGTCCAAACCAGCATGGTCATTATACATTGCAAACTTCAAAAGATATTTTAAATACTGGAGTTAATAAACGTAGTTTACCTGTAATTAATAATACTGAACTTTGGCATTTGCGGCTGGGTCACATAGGCGTTAAACGCCTTACCCAATTGGTTAGGAATGGTTTGATACCAGATCTTACCATTGAATCCTATACAACTTGTGAATCCTGTATTTAGGGTAAGATGACCAAAGCCCCATTTTCTGGTGTTGGACACCGCGCCGCTAACTTACTGGAACTCGTACATTCTGATGTATGTGGTCCACTAAGTCAGACTGCTCACAGTGGTTATTCGTACTTCGTTACCTTTACCGATGATTTGTCACGGTACGGTTATGTGTATTTGATGTGACATAAATCGGAAACCTTTGAAAAGTTCAAGGAATTCCGAAATGAAGTAGAAAAACAAACTGGACAATATATTAAATGCCTTCGATCTGATCGAGGCGGTGAATATCTGAGTGGTGAGTTCATGGATTATATGAAGGAGAATGGGATTCTCACTCAATATACTCCTCCAGGTACTCCACAACACAATGAAGTGTCTGAGATGAGAAATCGGACTTTATTGGATATGGTCCGATCGATGTCGAGTTTCACAGATTTGCCCTATTATTTATGGGGCTACTCTTTTTTAACAGCTGCACATCTTTTGAATAAGATTCCTTCAAAAGCTGTTCCTACGACACCGTATGAGATATGGTTCGGTAGGAGACTAAATCTTAGTTACATTAAGGTTTGGGGTTGTCCTGCCTATGTCAGGGTGGCTCAGCAAGATAAGCTTTCGCCTCAAGGGAAAAAAGTTTAAGTTTGTCGGATATCCTTCGAATACGAGGGGATATCTATTCTATGATACCGAGCATCGAAATGTGTTCGTAGCTCGCTTCGCAAAATTTCTAGAAGTAGAATTTTTGTCAGAAGGTGGTAATCATAGACAAGTTGAACTTGATGAAGTCCAACCTGAAAACAACGAACCAACGGAGGAACCTGAAGTTCAAGTAGATGAAGGACCTTCAACACACACACTCCGTAGGTCTGAAAGGGTATCAGACCTCCTGAACGCTTGTATTTGATACAAGAAAAGAGTCTGGATGTTCTCTTAGTTGAAGAGACTGATCCTTTCACCTATAGAGAATTGATGTTGGACATCGACTCCGTGAAATGGCAAAGTGCCATGAAATCCGAGTTAGACTCAATACATTAGAATCAAGTTTGGGACTTGGTTCCGCTTCCGAAGGAATTTTTCCTATCGGTTGTAAATGGGTTTACAAGAGGAAGCGCGGGCCTGACGGTAAGGTAGAAACTTACAAGGCCCGACTGGTAGCAAAAGGTTACACGCAGCGACCTGGCGTCGACTACGATGAAACTTTTTCACCAGTAGCAATGCTTAAGTCTATTCAGATTTTGCTTTCTATAGCTGCGTATCATGACTACGAGATTTGACAAATGGATGTCAAAACGGCTTTTCTAAATGGATTTCTTGATGAAGAAATCTATATGGAACAGCCAGAAGGTTTTGCGTCCGGGGAAAACTCGGGTATGGTATGTAAGCTTAAGAAGTCTATTTATGGACTTAAACAAGCTTCACGAAGTTGGAATCTTCGATTCGACGAGATTATTAGATCGTCTGGTTTTCTCAAGAATTTGGAAGAATCCTGTGTGTATCAGAAGGCCAGTGGGAGCATGGTCGTATTTTTAGTCCTATATGTTGATGACATCCTAATCATTGGGAATGATTTAGGTATGTTACAAAGCGTCAAAGCATACCTCTGTAAGAATTTCTCCATGAAGGACCTGGGAGAAGATTCCTATGTTTTAGGGATAAAACTCTATAAAGATAGACAAAGGAGGCTGATTGGGTTATCCCAATCAACGTACATAGATAAGATCTTGGAACGGTATAATTTTGGTAAATGTAAGACATCAAACATACCGTCCAGACATGAGATTCATCTTTCAAAGAAGATGAGTCCACAAACAGAAGATGAGAAGGTTAGAATGTCTAACCAACCTTATGCTTCGTGTTTGGGTAGCATAATGTATGCCATGTTATGTACAAGGCCTGATATCAGTTTCGCTGTTAGCGTAACTAGTAGATATCAGTCCAATCCAGGTAATGACCATTGGATGGCCATTAAACATATCCTCAAGTATCTTAAAGGTACTAAGGATAAGTTAAAAATTTATGGAGGAAACGAACTACAAGTTAACGGGTATACGGATTCTGATTTCCAATCGGATCCTGATGATAGAAAGTCTACATCTAGATTCGTATTTACCCTTAACGGAGGTGCAGTTTGTTGGAAGAGTTCCAAACAGGATCGACAGTAGATTCCACCACTGAGGCGGAATATATTACAGCTTCTGAAGCTGCAAAAGAAGCTGTGTGGATAAAGAACTTTATCACAGAATTGGGAGTTGTCCCAAGTATCGAGAATGCGATTCCGTTAGACTGTGATAATACTGGAGCCATTGCGCAAGCAAAGGAACCGAGGGTGCATCAGAAGTCGAAGCATGTGGAACACAAGTACCACATCATTCGAGAGATTGTGTCGCAAGGGGGTATTGTCGTGTGCAAGGTACCGAGTGAAGATAATATAGCAGTCCCGCTGACGAAGGCCATACCTCCTAAGTTGTTTAATAAACACGTGGAGTCGATGGGTATTAGATACAATCGTTATTGGCACTAGAGCAAGTGGGAGTTTTTGTTGGGGTTGGTGCTCACAGCGCCAATTCCCGGTTGTATTTCTTTATGAATACTTCTGTAAGACATTATTATTTTGAATAATATATGCAATTTTTATAATATAATGAATCTTTTAATATGGTAAAGATGTAATGACCTTAGAATGATCAGTCATGGTACTGTTGCAAAAGCGTCGCAACCTACATTGAGTAGTATCATGACGTTGTCATTCTCAGACTGTTCCTGGTCAAGGTTTACACTACTTGGTCAGTATAGTAAACCCGTTGAGACCGGTACATGTCGTATACTGGAATATATGATTCCAATGGTTTCTCAATGAACCATAAGTCTTGGAGACTAGTATAGACATGTATGTGTTTATAGCGAATAAACACTGATCGAGTCACCGAAGATTCTTAATGGATGGTACACCAACATCAATAAGAATCTTCACGGGTTGAGTAGCACTTGTGATTCTTAGACTTGAGATGCCATTGTGGGCACATGAGACATCTTCTACACTTAGATGGCAGTCACGTCACCGATCTATTTAGATCAGACCTCCGCATGTTCATTGGGTGTTGATAGATCCTCAGGGTGTCCTATGTGTATCAAGATAGGATCCGTCAGTTCTGTGTATCAGAGCATAGGTAGTCCATATGATTAGCAATCAGATAAAACCATGGGCCCGTGGTACAGTTTAGAAGCTAGTTCTAAACATTCTTTTTGAGATTGCTAATAGAATAGTCGACTGGATAATCCCTATAGAGATTTGACGTTGTAGGCACTGTATTTTGAATAAGTCCATATGATGAGTCTCATTGGAGACACTACCTTTTAAGTCACGGAAGTCGCGGGAAAAGGACGTCGGAAAGGGAAATTCAGAACGAGCAGGTCATCAGATTCATCTCACAAGTTCACTGTTTTCGTTCGTGCTACGTTCGTTACTTCGTTCGAACGTCAAGCAGATTGCGGGCGTTCGTGTAGCCGATACAAGAAAAAAAAACTTCTCTCTCACTCACACGCATACATCAAGCAAATATATCTCTTCTCCTCATACACCCTTAGCCGAAAATCACAGCCTCATAAACCCCTCCATTACTGAAGACATTACATCCTGAAACACCACCGAAACAACCCCTATACAGCAGCCCCCATATCACCGAAATACCTAAGAAAACAGCCCCTGAATCACCTAAACCAGTGACCAACAAAAACTGCACTTTTAATCCATAAAACAATAACTAAAAACTGCACTTAAAGCATTTAAAAACACCAGAAAACAATGACCAAAATACATCAGAAATACATTAGCAAAACAGCAGCGAATCGGAGTCGAAACAGCAGCAAATCGGAGTCAAAAACAGTAGCTTGAGCAGTGGAACAGCGAGGAAAGGCGTGAACCTGTGAACCGGAGGAGTTGCAGAGCGTTTTCCCCCTTTTTCGATGACCGTGCACCGTACTTCCGAGAGTCGACATAAAAGGTTAGAACTGAGGGTACTTTTCCTATTATTTCCATCTATCTTTTTTTTAATTGTTTTATTCATCTTTGTCGCATGAGAGTCGTTTATTAGTGCATGATTATGGCCCTGAATGAATGCAAAATGTGTCGTCTCTTGTGGTATATAGGATGGAAACCCGGACATAAATTTCATAGCCGATTCCGAATGGACGGTAATATGATCTGTACTCGGGATACAACTCCACGTACCACTTGAGTAAACGGCGCATATTTCATTTCATGTTGTTTTGATGTGTTTATTATTCGTTATTTAATTTCTGCAGGTTATCGTTTGCGTAATGATGTGATCAAGCATATGGGCTTAGTAAGTTGGATTAAAGGTCCTCTATTTTGAGAGGTTAAAACCCTTTACCACGATGCTTTGCCGCGCCGGATAAGGTATATTCGGTTGAATGTAAGATGTGTTCAATCGGGTACACGAAGTCCGATATCGTTGTCTTTACTTCTTTATGTATGTATTGTGTTGTTTGCGCATGGGCTTAGTAAGTGCGATTAAAGGTCTTCTATTTTGAGAGGTTAAAATCCTTTACCACGATGCTTTGCCGCGTCGGATAGTGTATATTTGATTGGATGCGAGATGAGTTCAATCGGATACGTGAGGTCCTACATTATGGATTTGTTTGTCTATGTATGTGTTGCATGCATCAGGTCTGGCTCCGTTCGAACGCGTTCTCGAATGGTACACGAACGCGAACCTTCTGTTTTCCGTTCGAACGCATTCTCGAACGCTATACGAACGCGAACCTTCTGTTTACCGCTCGAACGCGTTCTCGAACGCTACGTGAACGCGCACGCATTTTCTTAGTTTCATCATGCATCAGGTCTGGTTCCGTTCGAACGCGTTCTCGAACGCTATACAAACGCGAACCTTCTGTTTACCGTTCGAACTCGTTTTCAAACGCTACACGAACGCGCATACACTGAACTGAGTCATTTTCATCACATCACGACATGTCTATTTTAGCATATAGTTGTCTCTTTTTACCTTATGCATTTGTATTACCTCTTTAGTTATCTGTTTCCATTATGAGCTTAATTGTCTTTTCTTAATATGCATGCTTGTATGAATGCTATTCGTTTGCGCTTCTGTATCTACCAATGTGAAATTGTATGCTTTCCGTATGTCGATTTATCTTTATGCATGAATTTGGACATAGACTGTATGCAAATAGGTTGTATGCAAATATGAAAATGTGTTATATGTAAACTTAGACATGAGCTTTGTACCTATGCATACGAACTTAGGAGTAAATTATCCTTGGAAATATGTTGCCTAGGCTTGGTTAGATTATTGCACAAATCATTTTATTACAAGTGGCATAAGTAAGGGACCATTCCGAACCCAACGGTTTGAGGTCTTCCCTTGCGAGGGGTGAGTGCGGCCTTAAATCTCATTTTCCCGGTTCACACTGGGTGGCGACTCCATTATTCTCTGGTTTAGTCCCCCGTGGGCTACTTCGTACTCCCAACTAGGCCGCGAGCCTAGAACAGCATGCGTCGCTGAGTTTCTGTGTCCCACAGTCTGGTGACTCCACTGGGGATAGAGAATTGGCCCCGAAATAATGTCTTGTATGATTTGTGCTTTAATTAACTGTGTTTACTGTGGGTTAAAAGGGGTTTAATCAAATGCACTTTTAAGGCTAGGTAATGGTTTGGTGTCTTCCCTCATTCACTACCTTTCTATAAGGAAAAATTGTGAAGGCACCTAGATAATCACTTACTTATGGCCTATTGTGATGGACTAATTTGGAGGACTCGTTGTTTATTCCTGTCACCAAGCGATAAGAGCCTAAGAGGCTAGGGTACTTAAGAGAGCCTCGCTCCACCCTCCCTTTGGGGAATCTACAACGGGAAATCCATTTGACAGTCAGTCACACACCATAACTCGTTGGCACGTACTGTGAGGTATAAAAAAGGTGCACTCACTTGGTCGCTCGAACCCTTGAGTGGGGAGACCTAGTTGTGGGTAATCCTTCGCCAGCGAGAGTCTTTATCTACACTCAAGCAAACCCACGCGTAGACCGGGGTCATATGGCCTATAGCAACTATTTCCTTGTGCTTGTGGACCATCTTCATTTGGATGCAGTTGGGCTTCTTGTCAGAAATGCGAACTTGTTGGGCCATTTAAACTGGGACGAGTTCGTATCCTATGATAATTGAGCCAAAAGCTTCTGAAATGTTGATGGGCCACTCCGTAGAAATTAATTATGTATGCTTGTGTTTGGGCAACATTGTCGTTTGGATTCGCCCGGACCTTTTGTCATGAGGTATGGGCTTGTCGGGCCATTTAAACTGGGACAAGAACGTATCTTATGACGATTGGGCCAAAAGCTCCTAAAACGCCAATGGGCCATTATATGTTTGTGTTTAGGAACATTATCATTTGGATACAGTTGGACTTCTTGCCATGAGATGTGAACTTGTTGGGCCATTTAAACTGGGGCAAGTTCACTCATATGACAGTTAGCCCAAAAGCTTCTATAATGATGATGGGCCGATTTGTGTGAAAATTTTAATGAGTTGATATATTCCTTGTATTGCATACATCTCATTCATCTCATGCATACATATATCCTGTTAACACCCTCTATGTCAAAAAGCCGTCATAGATTCCCGTTGGGTAAGGGAAGAGGGAAGACTCACTAAAAGACCGGTAAAAGATATGAGTACATCCGATAGCGAGGTATCCCGAATAGATCAGTTGGAAAACGATCTCGCCAAAATTTCTGAACAGTTGCAAGCATTGACTACTGCTGTGGCTGGTATGGCTGTACCCCGTGCTGGGGGGGTTCTGAGAATGTGAGGCGCGAGGAGCCTCCAAATGGGTTGGGGGATGATATCCCCGCTTTTGATGATGACATGGCAGAGTATGCAACAGGTAGAGTGATTGGGTCTCAGGCAGAATTTCAGAAGCTTCGGGATCAGGTTGAAACAATTACCCGCAAAATGAAGGGTAAGCATGAAGAGTTGTTGGATTATGAGGCAATGACCTTCGAAGAACAGTTGCCTGCTTAGTTCAAGATGCTGGATATGGCTAAGTTCAACGGGAATGGGGATCCAAGGGTTCATCTCCGTCAGTATGTATCAGTTATGAGTTCCGTGGGTTTGACAAAGCGACAGGTACAGAAGATGTTTGGAATGTCACTCGAGGGGGCACCGATGGTATGGTATCACAACATTGAGAAGAAAGTGAGGGAAGATTGGAGGGAATTGGCTGATGCATTCCTGAAACAGTATGTCACGGACTTGGAGATAGATCTGTCACTCCGAGATTTGGAGAACACCAGGCAGAAACCGGAAGAGAGTTTCAAGGAGTATGTGGACCACTAGAGAAGCCAGCTTTTAAAGATGCAGACCAGGCCCTCAGAGAGGGACCAGATAAAAATGATTATCAAGGGCACCAAGCCCTCCATCAATGGGAAGCTAAGGAGGATGACCTCCATGATTACTGATTTTCGACAATTGAGGGAAACTGTCATGGATATTGAGGAAGAAGAGGCCGAGAATAGAAAATTCTATGGTCTGAACAGGAGGCCCATTGGGGGGACATCGGGAATAAATCCCGTTTCTGCTGAGATCGCTGCTATCCGAAACCAGAGATTCTCCAACTTGGGTAGACCCTTGTCCAATGTATTGGAGAAATTGAAGAGACAAGGACTTCTGAAACCCCTAGAAACCAAACCACTCCCAAACCCTCCACCACCACATCTCAACCTAAACCAATATTTCCAATTCCACCAACAGAAAGGCCACGATACCGATAATTATGCCCGACTCTGCCATGAAATCCAAGACCTTATAGACTCAAAAAAGATACCCAACCCTGAAACAGAACACCCCAACACACACCAGAACCCTTTACCAAATTACCACTATGTCCCGCCACCAACCTATATGATAAACTCTGGCCTACCCGAGAACCTTGTCCTCAAATCCTTTGACCTCCAAGTCGTTTGCCTTGGGATTTGGGATAGTAACAGCGAAGATGAAACCGAACATGGGAAGAGTTTCTGGGCAGACTTCTCTAGTAGTGATGAAGAAGAAGTGAAGGGTATGACACGCAGCGGGCGTTTCTACAATGATATGACTGATAAGGGTAAATGAGTGTTATCAGAAGGTAGAGAAGTGGCTGAGAATACAGAAGGTGCCAAAGGAGATGTAGTGCTGCAGCAGTTGAGGAAAACCCGAGCACAAGTGAGTATCTGGGATTTGTTGTGTACATCTCAGGAGCACATGCGGGCCGTGGTTGAGGCCTTAAGCAAGATAATAGTGACGGAGGATGCCAACCCCACAATGTTTGTTGGGTTAGTACAAAATGAGGCTTTGCAGGCCATCACTTTTTCTGAGGAAGAACTCCCAGCTGAGGGGAGAAATCATAATAGACCTTTGTTTATCAGAGCTGAAGTGAGGGGTAAAAGGACCTCTTGTGTGATGGTGGATGATGGATCGTCCATCAATGTGTGCCCGTTGAAGATTTTGGCCAAGCTGGGTATGAAAACAACAGATCTGGATCCCTCTAGTATGACTATCAAGGCTTATGATGACAGTAAGCGAGAAGTTGAGGGTACCTTTGTAGCAGCAGTCAAGGTTGGTCCTATTGAGGACGAAGTTGAGTTCACAGTGCTGTATATCCTAGCCACTTTTGCCTTATTGTTGGGAAGGCCTTGGTTTCATAAGCTTGAGGGCGTGCCCTCCACTCAGCATCAGATGATTAAGTTCCCATATGGGGGAGAAATTGTCACCATCTGAGCTGAGATAGATAATGATATGGCTGCCTTGGAGATACAGCCTTTTCGAGGTTTCAGGTGTCGGCAACTTTTGAGGAATGGGTGGATCCTAGGGTGGCTAGGATTATGAAAAAAATGAAGTTTGAGCCGGGTGAAGGTTCAAAATTGCCAGATTTCAGAGGACAGACTACTCAGAAGGGTTTGGGATACACATCTGATGAAGAAAAGCCGAAGATTAAAAAGAAAGGGTTGAAACTGGCAGATTGTTTTGTGAAGGCTTCAGGGTATCAGGGTGAGCCCGAACCGATAGAAGTCAATGGGATTATGGTACATGGTTTTGAGATCTTCCAAGAGATGCTGGGCAAGAAGCTGCTGACCAAAGAAGTTGGGGAAGAAGCAGAGAATTGGGAAGAATAACTGATGAAGTTGGAGAGCCTGACTCTTGAAGAGGATATAAAGCCTGAAAAGACCTGGTTGCAGAGGAAGAAGTGTCTATAGATGATGAAGACATTTACCTTCCTGATTTGTTTGAATGTACTTCCGCATTATCCAATAATAAAGACATTTCTTTTGCTTACTTGCTTGAGTCATTTCCATTTGCTCTACATGAATCAAGCATATTTGATATCAGTTCAGCCAGAACTACTGCATTTAACTTGGGTACATCTGAGAACCTCAAGGAAATTCTGATTGCAAGTGAAGTTACCTCTGAGGAGAGAGAGAAATTAGAAGAAGTATTGGTCAGATATGCCAGAGTGTTTGCTTGGTCCTATGAGGACATGCCTGGAGTAGACAGAAACATTGCCCAGCACACAATACCAATTTATCCGAATATGAGGCCGTGAAACAGAAACTCCGACGGATGAGACCAGAATGGGCTGAGAAAGTCAGAGAAGAGGTTAAGAAACAGATAGAAGTGGGGTTCCTGGAAGTAGTGAAGTATCCTGAGTGGTTAGCAAATATTGTGCCAGTACCGAAGAAAGACGGGAAAGTCAGAATGTGTGTGGATTACAAAGATCTCAACAAGGCTTGCCCGAAAGATGACTTTCCTCTACCGCATATAGATGTTCTGGTTGATAGTGCGGCTCTATCTGCTATGTATTCATTCACACGGGTTTTCAGGTTACAATTAGGTGCTCATAGCTGAGGAAGATAAACACAATACTGCCTTTGTTACTGAGTGGGGTACTTATTGTTACAGGGTAATACCGTTTGGGCTCAAGAATGTGAGAGCTACGTATCAACGAATGGCCACTACCTTATTTCATGACTTGATGCACAAAGAGATTGAAGTGTATGTGGATGACATGATGGTGAAATCAGAGACAAGAATTGGGCATATAGAAGCACTGCAGAGGTTCATTCAGAGAGTTGACAAGTACAACCTGCGGATGAACCCCAAGAAATATGTGTTGGGGGTAACATCAGGAAAGCTGCTGGGGCATACAGTGGGAATGGGAGGAATTGAGGTAGACTCCGAAAAGATCAAAGCAATCACAGAAATGCCAGCACCGAAGACTGAGAAAGAAGTCAGAGCATTCCTGGGGAAGATTCAGTACATCAGTCGGTTCATCGCCAAGTTGACGTCAATGTGTGAGCCTATCTTCAAACTGTTGAGTAAAGATCAGCTGGTAAAGTGGAATGAGCAGTGTCAAGTAGCCTTCGACAAGATCAGAGAGTTCTTGGTAAAGCCTCATGTGTTGAAACCTCCGAGATTAGGCAGACCTTTGATATTGTATTTGGCCATAGAATCAGAAGCACTGAGGGCAATGATGGTACAGACAGATGAGACGGGGTAGAACATGCAGTTTACTATCTGAGTAAGAAGATTCTCCCGTATGAGGCTCGTTATCAAGAAGTAGAAAAGATCTGTCTAGCAGTGGTATGGGCTTCCAGAAAATTACGGCATTATTTTCAGTCTTACAAGATCCAGGTAGTGGCAAAGGAGAATCCTCTGAAATATCTGCATTCAGTGCTTTTGCTGGTGGAGAAATTGGGCAGATAGTTAGTATTACTGACAGAGTTTGACATTGAGTACCTCACTTCCAAAGTCATCAAGGGGCGAGCCGTAGCAGAGTTTCTAGCATTGCAACCTATTGAAGGAGATCGGCATAAGTTTGAATTTCCAGATGAAAAGATCCAAGCAATAACAATTTAGAGATGGAAAATGTATTTTGTCGGAGCAGTGAATTGCAAGGGAGCCGAAATTGGGATTGTGATAGTGACCCCCGAAGGAGAGACCTTGCCTTTGGCCAAAAGGTTGACATTCAGAGTAACAAACAACATGGCCGAATATGAAGCATGTGCTTTTGGTTTGACTGCATTGATAGCATTGAAGGCCGAAAGTGTAGAAGTCTACGGAGATTCTATGTTGGTAGTCCAGCAGATGCGAGGAGAATGGGAATTGAAAGAAGAACGATTGAAACCTTACCTTTTTTACCTCAGAAAGTTGGCGCAGGTCATCCCCGATTGTAAGTTTCAACACTTGCCAAGAGAAGAGAATCAGATGGCAGATGCATTGGCTACACTTGCAGCGACTTGGGAAAATCCAGAAAAGTTAGTGTTGAGACCGTTGATACCGACGACAGCAAGAAGACCTGTTTATGAGATAGAGAGAATTATGGAAATAGAGGTTGATGACGGTAAACCTTGGTATCATGACATTCAGAGGTATCTGGAACATTGGGAACTCCCAGAGGGAGCAGGCAGAAAAGATAGAACAGCCATTCAGAAGTTAGCTTCCCAGTATGTGATTTTGAAAGGGGAACTGTACAAGAGGCAAGCAAACGGTATTCGGTTGAAGTGTTTGAGAAAAGAAGAGGCTCAACAGGTAATGGAAGAAGTACACGCCGCCGAGTATGTGGTCCGCACATGAACGGGTTGAATCTGTCCCGTAAGATAGTGAGACAAGGTTTCTACTGATCGACCATGGAGACCGACTGCGCGAATATGGTAAAGCACTATCATGATTGTCAAGCACGGTAATTTGAATCATTTGCCACACATAGAGTTGCACGGTTGTCAGAGCCGTGGCCTTTCTCAGCATGAGGAATTGATATGATTGGAGAGATTCGACCGAATGCATCGAATGGGCATCGCTTCATAGTAGTGGTAGTAGATTATTTCTCAAAGTGGGTGGAAGCCGAGTCATTCCACAATGTTACAGCAAAACAGATGGCAAAGTTTATAGCTCAGAATCTCATTTGTCGGTATGGTATGCCGCACCATGTAGTGACGGACAACGGAGTTCAATTCCAGGGAGAAACAAGACAATGCTACAGAAATACGGGATAGGCCATCACAAGTCATCGCCGTATAGGCCGCAGGCAAATAGGGCAGTTGAGGCAGCCAACAAGACTATAAAGATGATTTTGGCCAAGATGACAGAAAACTGCAGAGATTGGGCCGAAAAACTACCATATGCTTTGTGGGGGTACATAACATCAGTGAGAATAGCAACATGGGCCATACCTTACTCTCTAGTCTACGGAATGGAAGCAGTATTGCCAGTGGAAGTGGAAATACAATCTATGAGGGTATTAGCAAATGCAGAGTTACCGGAACAAGAATGGGACACGCAGAGGTTTGATCAGTTAGCACTGCTGGATGAGAAGAGAATGAAGTCTTTGCATCACATGCAGTTGTATCAGAAGATTGGCCCGAGCATTCAACAAGAAAGTATGTCCCACTAAGATCAGCAAGGGTGATTTGGTACTTAAGCAGTCGAGGCCGTCGACGACAGATCCGAGAGGAAAGTTCAGACCTAACTGGGAAGGACCTTATATAGTGCAGAAAGTAATGGGAAATGGAGCAGTGAGAATGTCTGACTTGGAAGGAAATGAGTTCACCGAGCCGATCAACGTAGACAGATTGAAGCAGTATTTTGCCTAAGGAAGAGAAGACTCGGCAGAAGGCCTAACCCGACGGGATAAGAAACCCATGCATGCATGCATACATTTAACATACCTTGCATTCTCTTCGTGTTTGTTTTGTTTTGTGTTCGCAGGTTCGAAGAAGAAAAGAGAGAAGCGGCAGAAATGAGCCAATCAAAAGCAACGTCAGCACAGTTTCAGATTTGGGGATGAGTCCCAGGGGGCGAGGCCCACATCAGCAGTTTTGGGATGCGTCCCAGGGTTGTAACCCACGTCAGCAACTTTAGGGGTGAGTCCTAGGGGGCGAGTCCCACATCAGTAGTTTTGGGGATGTGTCCCAGGGTTGTAACCCACGTCACCAGCAGTTTCAGGGATGCGTCCCAAGGTCGAGGCCCACCTTTTGGTAACGTTATCAGGATGCGTCCCAGGGTTGAGGCACCCGTTGTCAGTTGCAGTTATCGGGATGCGTCCTAGGGTCGTTGGCCCCCTGCATCGTTAGTGTTGGGATACGTCCTAGGGTCGAGACCCACTTTTTGTCAGCGGTATCGGTATGCGTCCCAGGGTCGAGGCCCCCGTTGTCGATTGCAGCTATTGGGATGCGTCCTAGGATCGAGGTCCACCGCGGCATCAACTCAGATCGAGGCAGCATGCAAGTCAGATGGCAGCTGCCGAGCCAGGTAAGTGAAAATGCATTGCATAACTTTGATAGGATTGTCACTGTTACACATTAAACAAGTCTCATCAAAGTGGGGGCGACTGTAGGCACTGTATTTTACATAAGTCCATATGATGAGTCTCATTTGGAGACACTACCTTTTAAGTAACGGAAGTCGTGGGAAACGGATGTCGGAAGGGGAAATTCAGAACGAGCATGTCATCAGATTCATCTCACAAGTTCACTGTTTTCGTTCGTGCTGCGTTCGCTACTTTTTTTGAACGTCAAGCAGATTGCGGGCGTTCGTGTAGCATTCGAAGGGGCGTTCGAACGGCGTCGGTATTTCTGGTTTTTCTGCTAGCCTCACACCCAAGCCCAATTAGCCCCACAAAGCCCATAAAACACATCCCAATTAATAAAACACATATTTAACACATGGGGAATTAAATAAAATATTAATTAAATCATATACCAAATTAAATAAAACATTAAAATGAATCAACCAATTATATTCCTAATCAAGAATATTGTATTCCTAACTTAAAAAATATTATGCCTAAACAACACAAACTAAATATATTGGCTTCCTAATTTGAACAAATTTTGTCCCCCCTCAATCTTTGGTTTTCCTTGTTTGACACCAAATCACATCCTCCATTAAATACATAAATCCCTTCCTTGTCAAGTGGGATTTAACCCTAGCCCTTTGCCTATAAAAGAAACCCAATTCCAACCCTTGAGACCCCCTAGCTCATCGATACAAGAAAAAAAATACTTCTCTCTCACTCACACACATACAGCAAGCAAATATTTCTCTTCTCCTCATACACCCTTAGCCGAAAATCACAGCCCCATAAACCCCTCCATTACCGAAGACATTACAACCCGGAACACCACCAAAACAACCCATATACAGCAGCCCCTATATCACCAAAATACCTAAGAAAACAGCCATGAATCACCTAAACCAGCGACCAACAAAAACTGCACTTTTAATCCCTAAACAATAACTAAAAACTGCACTTAAAGCCTTTAGAAACACAGAAAACAGTGACCAAAATACAGCAAAATACAATAGCAAAACAGCAGCGAATCGAAGTCAAAACAGCAGCGAATCAGAGTAAAAAATAGTAGCTTGAGCAGTGGAACAGCGAGGAAAGGCGTGAACCTGTGAACCGGAGGAGTTGCGGAGCGTTTTCCCCCTTTTTTCGACGATCGTGCACCGTACTTCCGAGAGTCAACATAAAAGGTTAGACCTGAGGGTACGTTTTCTATTATTTCCATCTATCTTTTTTTAATTGTTTTATTCATCTTTGTCGCATGAGAGTCGTTTATTAGTGCATGATTGTGGCCCTTGAATGAATGCAAAATGTGTCGCCTCTTGTGGTATATATGATGGAAATCCGAACATAAATTTCATAGTCGATTCCGAATGGACGGTAATATGATCTGTACTCGGGATACAACTCCACGTACCACTTGAGTAAACGGCGCATATTTCGTTTCATGTTGTTTTGATGTGTTTATTATTCGTTATTTAATTTCTGCATGTTATTCGTTTACGTAATGATGTGATCGAGCGCATGGGCTTAGTAAGTGGATTAAAGGTCCCCTATTTTAAGGGGTTAAAACCCTTTACCACGATGCTTTGCCGCTCTGGTTGATGTATATTCGGTTGAATGTAAGATGTGTTCAATCGGGTAGACGAAGTCCGATATCGTTGTTTCTATTTTTATGCATTATGATGAGAAAAACGCATGGGCTTAGTAAGTGCGATTAAAGGTCCTCTATTTTGATAGGTTAAAATCCTTTACCACGATGCTTTGCCGCGCCGGATAAGGTATATTCGATGGATGTGAGATATGTTCAATCGGATGCACGAAGTCCGATATCGTTGTCTTTACTTCTTTTCTTTATGTATGTATTGTATTTTTTTCGCATGGGCTTAGTAAGTGCGATTAAAGGTCCTCTATTTTGAGAGGTTAAAATCCTTTACCACGATGCTTTACCGCGCCGGATAGTGTATATTCGATTGGATGCGAGATGAGTTCAATCGGATACGTGAGGTCCTACATTGTGGATTTGTTTGTCTATATATGTGTTGCATGCATCAGGTCTGGTTCCGTTCAAACGTGTTCTCGAACGCCACACGAACGCGAACCTTCTGTTTTCCGTTCGAACGCGTTCTCGAACGCGAACCTTTTATTTTCCGTTCGAACGCGTTCTCGAACGTTATACGAACGTGAACCTTCTGTTTACCATTCCAACACGTTCTCGAACGCTACGCGAACGCGCACGCATTTTCTTAGTTTCATCATGCATCAGGTCTGGTCCGTTCGAACGTGTTCTCGAATGCTATACGAACGCGAACCTTCTGTTTACCGTTCGAACGCGTTTTCGAATGCTACACAAACGCGCATACACTGACTGACCTGAACTGAGTCCTTTTTCATCATATCACGACATGTCTATTTTAGCATATATTTGTCTCTTTTTACCTTATGCATTTGTATTACCTCTTTAGTTATCTGTTTCCATTATGCGCTTAATTGTCTTTCCTCAATATGCATGCTTGTATGAATGCTATTCGTTTGCGCTTCTGTATCTACCAATGTGAATTTGTATGCTTTCCGTATGTCGATTTATATGAATTTGGACATAGACTGTATGCAAATAGGTTGTATGCAAATATGAAAATGTGTTATATGTAAACTTAGACATGAGCTTTGTACCTATGCATATGAACTTAGGAGTAAATTATCCTTGGAAATATGTTGTCTAGGCTTGGTTAGATTATTGCACAAATCATTTTGTTACAAGTGGCATAAGTAAGGGACCATTCCGAACCCAACGGTTTGAGGTCTTCCCTTGCGAGGGGTGAGTGCGGCCTTAAATCTCATTTTCCCGGTTCACACCGGGTGGTGACTCCATTATTCCCGGTTTAGTAGTCCCCCGCGGGCTACTCCGTACTCCCAACTAGGCCGTGAGCCTAGAACAACATGCGTCGCCCAATTTCTGTGTCCCCAGATGTTTACATCTATATCTCTGGGATTTATCTGGATACCTGTGGCGGAGGAATTATACATTTTCCATGACCTCGACCTGTATGATTCAACGAGTTTATCCGTGATCGTCATAATTTACGGGTGGATAAATTATGGACACGAAATTGGATTTCGTGACGGATATGTCTGAATCTAGAGAGTCTCAATAATGAAATATACTCGTAGAGCACTATGGCAACATTATAAATAATATTGATTATTTATAAAGTCGTTTAAAGGTTAAACGTAAAAGACATGTGAAAGGACCCGATAGTCATTTCCTTAATTTTTGTGTATTTGTATTAATACTTGATTAATTCAAATACACATTAATTAATTGTCAAATTGAGATATTTGACTAATATCATAAATGAATATATGTATTTGATATTTAATGTAAATATTATACATATATTTAATATATTTGTATTTAATTAATTAATTAATTAATTAATTAATTATTAAATGATTAAATTAATTAAAATATAAATATCTTAAGGTTTAGATATTTGTTTTTATAACTATGTTGCCATTGTTGACTAAGTTGAAATTATCATTAAAATGTAATGATCATTTTATCAACTTGACAAAATGAAATTCAAATAAAATGAAATTAATCTTTCTTGTTTTTCCTTAGGCCAAATTCGGCCAAGGCATTTTTGTTAACAAGTATATATTGTTTCTTTTTTATTTTAGGTTTTCATAACCTAATACGCTTATCAAAACTCCATTAAAACAAAGCAAAGAAGGTAGAGAGAAAAGAAAAGAAAAATCAAAGAAAAGCTTGGAATTTAGTAAGTATTTCCAACTTCCATTAGAGAGTAATTTGTTCCTCTTTTTGTGGGCTTCACTTGGTGATGTTCTTGAGTTTTATTCATTATTCTTTGTTTTTTTGATGGATGAAAGTTTGATGAAGGGGTTAGGCATGTATGAAGTTGAAGATTGTTACTAGTGTAGTAATAAGCATTCTTTTATGGTTTTTAGAACCTTGTTGCTATCTAGAGTTGTTGACCTACTCTTAAATGACCTAGATTTGATCTATAGTTATTTCATTGTGTTGAGACTTGATTTGGATGGAAGAAACATGATTGAAGTAATTGATTTAACCAATTTGGTCTAATTTGTCCAATTTGAAGAAATTGAAAAATTAGGTTTACGACCACTTCCAAATTTGGGGCTTTTCATTTATATGGTGTATTTGGATGTGTATATGATGCATGTAAAATATTGGGTTGATTGGATTTTTCATTGATGTGTTTTGAACCATGAAAGTGCAAAATGCACATTTGCCCACCAAATGGAGGCTCTCGGCCAAACACAAAAAAAATGGGTTTTTGGTTGCTCTTGGTGTTTTGACATTTATGACATGTTAAATTCATCTTAGAAATGATTTAGAATCATCCAAAATTGATTTGAACAATTTCGGACTAAAATGAACAAAATGCAAAGTGTAAGGGCAATTCGGTAAATTCACATAAATTTGATTTATTGAATTTTATTTCATAATTTAATTATTGGATAATTAAATAAATATGTTTAGTTAATTAATCCGAGAAGAATTTTTGAAATCGGAAAATTTGATTTCACCGTTTCCGCTGCGTTACCAGATTCAGCCCCTAAAAACCCCTACAAATGGTATCAGAGCGAGTCTGATTCTAGGCCCCCTAAAATGATTAGCTTGTTTGATTCAATGTTTAATCATATTTTCTTAACTTATACATGCATGTTATAATATAATTTGATTAGATTTAGGGTGTATGACACTTAGCGGAAAATCCCTAATTAATAAGGTGTTAATGTAATTATGTATTTGATGCATGTTATGTGGTCCGTCTTGTCAATACGGTTTATAAATATTTCTCCGTGACTACATCCGAGATCGTGCCTCTGCTGTGAGGGTGTAGCCGATAGAGATTTATTTATACCGGATGTATATCAGATACTAGATAATTCAAGCGAAAGCGGAATCCTGAACGTGCCCTAGCTGTCAGGGTTACACGTGTAACTTGAGTTTATCATTGACGAGTTTAACTTTTGTACTTCTCCTTGTGGGCCTGCCTTAGCAGCGACAACGAGAAACGGCCAGGACCGAAAATCCAGGAGTCACTAGTGAGTGATTGACAAATGAGTTGTCTACCTGATGAATATACGTAGGCGAGACCGTGCCTCTGATGTGAGCTGAAATATATTCACGGGATCCAATTTTCACTATTTGTATTTAATTTAATTATTAAATCTTTGTATTATGTTTGGGGATTACAATATTGCATGATTTAGTGGGATTGGCATTTTTTAGATTAAAAATCCATGATCTAGTTTATCATTATGATATTATTTGAAACTGCTTTTTTTTTTCTGCTAACCGTTTTTCGTGATCTATATGATATATTTGCGATGGCGGCACCATCCACAAATCAGTTTGTGCGTATGCTTGATGCGAACAAACTAAAAGGCACTGAGAACTTCGCTGACTATGACTTGGATTTGAGGATTGTCCTCGATTCCGAGAAATTGGGATATGTTCTTGAGGGTCCGTTGCCCCTTGCTGTTGGTGCGGATGCTACGGAGGAGGAACACCAAGTTTTTGAAACTTGGAAGAATGATGATTTAAGAGTTAAATCATACATCCTTAGTTCACTGTCTCCAGGACTCAAGAAACAATACTATGGCATTTTAGATGCGTATAGTATGATGACGCGATTGAGACAATCGTTTGAGAACCAAGATCAAGTAATTGTTCATAAGGTCGCAGTGGAATTGTTCCATGCGCGATTGGATGAGGGGCAAGCTGTTAGCTCACATGTTTTTCAGATGATCGATTTGATCGATCAACTGAGGCAACATAATCTCATTCTGAATGAAATTCTCGGTAGGAGTGTCATTCTTGGTTCACTCCCAGCTTCATATCGCCAGTTCGTGATGTATTTCAACATGAATGGGACTATCTGTACCTACCATGAGTTACATAGGATGTTCCTCACGGCGGAGGAGGACCTTAAGAATGGAGTACCGACTCGCCCTCCAAGAACTACTTCTCTTTCCGCTTCTCCCAGGCCTGGCCAAAGAGAAATAACAAGAAAGGGAAGAAGAAGAAAGGTTTCGGTACTCAACCACAGGCAAAGATAGCTAAGCCCAAAAGGGCTTCTGAAGACAAGTGTCATCACTGCAGCAAAGTCGGGCACTAGAAAAGGAACTGTCTTGACTACATAGCCCAGCTGAGGAGGGAGAGAGCATCTACATCAGGTACATTTATTTTTCCAATTATTGATATATCTTTGGCTTGTGAAACCGTTACATCCAACTGGATTTTAGATTCTGCTTGTCCCATTCACATTTGCAATTCATTGCATGTGTTGAAGGAAAGTAGAAAACTGAAGCCTAGAGAGATGCAGTTGCGATTCGGGAGTGGAGACACTCTGGATGCAGTTGCAGTGGGAGTATGCGAGATCTCATTGTCGAATGGGACACTTTTGTTAAATGACTGCCATTTTGTGTCTGGATGTGTAGCTAATATCAAATCCCTATAGAGATTTGACGTTTACATCTATATCTCTGGGATTTATCCGGATACCTGTGACGGAGGAATTATACATTTGCCATGACCTCGACCTGTATGATTCAGCGAGTTTATCCGTGATCGTCATAATTTACGAGTGGATAAATTATGGACACGAAATTGGATTTCGTGACGGATATGCCTGAATCTAGAGAGTCTCAATAATGAAATATACTCGTAGAGCACTAGGGCAACAATTATAAATAATATTGATTATTTATAAAGTCGTTTAAAGGTTAAACGCAAAATACATGTGAAAGGACCCGATAGTCATTTCCTTAATTTTTGTGTATTTGTATTTAATACTTGATTAATTCAAATACACATTAATTAATTGTAAAATTGAGATATTTGACTAATATCATAAATGAATACATGTATTTGATATTTAATGTAAATATTATACATATATTTAATATATTTGTATTTAATTAATTAATTAATTAATTATTTAATTGTTAAATGATTAAATTAATTAAAATATAAATATCTTAAGGTTTAGATATTTGTTTTTTATGACTATGTTGCCATTGTTGACTAAGTTGAAATTATCATTAAAGTGTAATGATCATTTTATCAACTTGGCAAAATGAAATTCAAATAAAATGAAATTAATCTATCTTGTTTTTCCTTAGGCCAAATTCGGCCAAGGCATTTTTGTGAACAAGTATATATTGTTTCTTTTATTTTTTATGTTTCATAACCTAATACACTTTATCAAAACTCCATTAAAAACAAAGCAAAGAAGGTAGAGAGAAAAGAAAAGAAAAATCAAAGAAAAGCTTGGAATTTAGTCGGGCCATAAGATGATGACACGTGGCACGGTGCACGTTAGCAGATCGGCTGTGATGGTGACACGTGGCACACCGCACGTTAGCAAAGTCAAACTTCTCAGATTATGACATGTGGACTCGACGCACGTTAGCATGGGCGGCACATGTTAGGCGTCGTGACGCGCCAATTTACAATTTTGCCCTTTTGTGTCATTTTTCACGTTTTTTCCCAAATCACCTCCAGAGAGTGCTGAAACTTTTATTTATCTACAAAATAACATAAAATACATCAAAATATTCACAAAACTCAAGAAATTATACAGAATATTAGGTCAAATGAGTGGGAAATAGTGATATATTTACCACTCATCACACCCCTAAACCTAACATTTTGCTAGTCCTCGAGCAAAACATAAAATAAAATAACATAAATTTTTAAAATAGAATTTAACTAAGCCATTTTCGTAGGGATCACGGTTGCATTTAGCGTATGCCAAGCCTTTAAACCCCTAGGTGTCCCTATGGGACGAGTTGTAGTCTCGTGAGGGTTTACATCAATGATACCCACAAATATTTTACAAAAGTAAAAAGGTAGTGAAAATAATGCACACAAAAGCAAAAAGACAAGAGAAAAGAGAATAAATAAGTTAGTGACTAATCAGGTGAAACGTCTACTCCAAGTCACTAATTATTTTCTTTCTTTCTAAATTACCGAATAAGTAAATTCTTCGATTATATTTACCATTCTCCATATATATAGCGAACAAAATATTAATCAACTCATTTTTACCCACAACAGTCACAAGTGCAGTTGATAAGAGAGTAATATTTTTGTCCTAAAGTTTTATCAAAATTCACACCTTTTTGCAGTAGTGGAATAATTTTTCTCATTTTTCTGATTTTTTTCTTTGATTTTTTTTATTTATATACAATATCTTTCATCTATGTAGCGAGTGTTAGGTCACTGGCTCCCAAACCAGTTGGCTTTAGGGCACCAGGTGTTAAGACACCCCTACGGACTTAATTACTCCAGACTTCATATATATATATTTTTGCAACATCCTTAATCCATGTAGCGAGCTTTGGGCCAGTGACTCCCAAACCAGTTGGTTTTAGGGCACTAAGTGTTAAAACACCCCTACGGACTTAATAACTCGGATATCATACGTTTTTTTTTCATAGATGCTTCCTCCAATTAAACTATAGCACTAGATATTACAAACTTTCCAATTACAGCTCATGTCTGTATGTTACCATGCATGTTGATAATATCTGCCAACTGAGCATATGAAGATCCATTTTAGTCAATTTTATGGAGAATTACAAATTAAATAATTCAAAAGGAAATAAACAAAAATTAACTTGTTTCGAAAATGGGTTGAAATACGTATCAGGAGTGGGAACTCCTTACACAGCTATCTCTCACCAATTTCACCTTTTTAGTCAAAATAAAAAAAAAACGCAAAATATTTTTGTAATTTTTGAAAAATTTTCAATTTTTTTTGTATTTTTCGAAAAAATTTTGGATTAAAAATAAAAACAACACACAAACTAAAAACAAGATACTGATCAACTAATTCTCTCCCCCAAACCTAAATGAGACATTTTCCCTAATGTCTTAAACAATAGAAGAAGAGTTGAGAAGATAGTACCTGGATAACTGAAATTCTACACGAAAAGTTAAAGGTTAAGATCCAGATTAATCCGACGCGTCTTACCACGATCTTCCTTGGACCAATTTATCTTTGAAAGGATAGGGTCAATTTGTGGTTCATAGGCTAAGATTTGGTCAATTAGATCTGGAGTAGTTCTGGCAGTGAAGAGGAGTTCTTTTAAAGGTTTTGACACGAACCCATTTCTCCGGGCATCATCAAGAAACACACAAAGAAAATCATAAAATCCGTCAACGTTGTACAGTCCAAGCGGTTTCTGGTGTATGTTCAGGTTCGCCCAAGATAACACTGTAAAAATTCCTCCAATGTACCCAAGCCACCTGGCAAAGCAATAAAAGCATTAGCACGGTTAATCATTTCTATCAATCGTTCAGACATACGTGGCACGATCAGTTCCTCTCAATTTGATGGTCCAATAAGATTTGCCTCCGCCAAGGGTTTTGGAATGATTCCCAAAACGTCACTGCCTCCCTCATGTACAGCCTTTGAAACGATCCCCATTAGTCCAAGATTGGCACCGCCATATACTAAGTGCATATTCCTTCCAGCTAAGACTCGACCCAGTTCCTGTGCTGCTTCTACGTATTGTGGCTTAACACCAACACAAGTACCGCAAAACACACAGATGTTTTCAACTCGTCTTCTTGAAGTGGCTTCCATGTTTTACTCTGGATATCTTCAAAAGTGAAATGATGAGTTGAATTTATAACACCTGAAAAGGGTGAGTAAAATAATAGCACTAGTACCTGCCAAATGACAATTATTAGTTAACAGTAAAATAAATCGTGATAGTCAAAAAGGTATGGATCCTGTCAGAGAAAATAAAAGAAAACAACAAAATAAATCACAATTATTAGGAAAAGACAAAGAGATATAATATGTACAAAAAATGTAGCGGCTTGATTGACGTCTATGCCTCATGGATAAGCTTCCCATCCAATTTTCTTATAAATTGGCAAACAAGGTCTTTTTGAGTCAGATTCTCGAGACTTAACTGCTGTCTTTCTTTTTGGAATTGTGTATGTAATTTACGAATGGCTATATGAACATATCCACTGGGATGCGTCTCAAGAGTCAAAGATATATCATCAAAAGACTCCTTACTCAAGCCATCCCTAATAATTTAATTTTATCTTCGCGATTATCAGACACCATTCCTAAAGAACGACAACGGGTATTGCATTCCAGCGTGCCATTTGTAACAAACACTCATTTGCTTAGTTCTACGTTTCTTTGCATAGGTGCTTTTTCCAAAACCGGGTAAATAAGAATTAAAAGAGTCAGAAGACTCACCTGCCAATCGGACTCGTGCTTCAATAATCCAACGAATGTCAGTAGGAATACCTTTGATCATCAGTAACCTCATCCGTTCCAAGCGAGCTTTGTAGACTTTCATCAGAGATTTTTGAGGGAGAGAAGAAAATTGCTTGTGAAGATTTACGAGAAGTTTTTCCATCCTGAAATGACTTATCCTGCAAAAATTAAACACACAAAAATAAAACACACCAGATCACAATTTATACACAAATTGCATGGGTTGCTCTATGCGAGCGCTAAGTTTAACGTCATTAGCTAGACGTGACTGCCCAAATGTTATGTGGATCTGAAAGTGTGACACTTTCTTTTTGTCGCTCAAATGATTCTCCCCAGTAGTGCTTAACACGCTTGTTTTAACCTTGAATGTTTTGTTGGAGTTGGGATCATGTATCTCAACGGCTCTGTCTGGTAAAACCTTGGTGATCACAAATGGATCTGACCACCGTGATTTTGGCTTCCATGGGAAGAATTTCACCCTTGATTTGTTTAACAGTACTTTCTGCCCTGGTTCCAGTTGTATGCGCACTAACTTCCTATCATGTCTTTTCCTTGCCTTTTATTTGTACAATTTGTCATCCTCAAAAGGCTGATTGTGAAATTCCTCCAATTCGTTGAGCTGGTGGAACTTTTTCTCTTCTATTGCTTATAGTGCAAGAATTGGCTTTTTCAGTGCAAAAGACGCTTTATCTTCAGGCTCCACAGACAATTGACATGTTTTAAGATTGTCAGTAGAACTTTGCATTGCATTGGAGTTCTGAATGGTACTGTGTATCACATCAAGTCTGAAACATTCCTCATTCTTTTCATCATCTGTGAAATTCATGGCCTTGAAAATATTGAAATGTTACTTCTTGGTCATGTACCCTCATGGTTAGTTCTCTTTTCTGTACATCAATAATGGTTCGTCCTATAGCCAAGAATGGTCTTCCGAGTATTATCAAAACGTCTTCATCTTCCTCCATATCGAGGACAATAAAATCTGCTGGGAAAATGAATTTGTCAACTTTGACCAGCACGTCTTCAATACACCTCTCAGAAATACTAGTGTTCTATCAGCAAGTTGCAGAGAGACTGAAGTGGGATTGTTCTCCAATCTGCAGTTTCCTGAAAATAGAAAAAGGCATCAAGTTAACATTTGCACCTAAATCATATAAAGCCCTTGTTGGACAATTATGACCCATAGCGTCACTATTTGTAAAAGATATTGTGGTTTTTGTACAAATTAACTATGTGACAATGGAAATTGCATTTTATCATTTTATAATTTGATTACTTAAATATATAAATGATAAAAGTCATTATGATTAGTTTCAGATTATTAGATATGAGACAATATCAATCCATAAAGGTTTAATCATTAAATATCCATTATCGTAGTATTATCGAGACTGGACATCGATAGTGCAGAATAGACTAGTATTGCACTTGTGCGTGTTATGGAAGCGTAACAACATAGTTCTCATATATTTAAGTATTGGTATTTATGCAAGTGTGTGATAGGAGGTTGTGTTTACCTATGGTATGGAAAGATCTTCACTCCGGATAGACCCCACAGAATCCCATTGGTAGTATGACTATGTGTCTATGGGAATCCACATCAGGGTAGGTGTATTTGGTCTTAACCTGAGACTTGCATCGCTAGTACTTGCGACAATCAATACGCTTTGGTTTTGGTCGTCCATGACTTTAACAGGTTCTGTGAACGCCTCTTCTGGTTTATTAAGAATCGTAGTGTATTTGGTGTGATGTCAAGACGGAAGTATCACTTCAGTCATATGGAGAAGATGATCACGCAGGGATACAGAACCTGTACTCTAATGGGTTGCAACCATCGGGATAATATGGCAAGGTCATGATTATCCGATTAAAGAGACTAGTTGCTTGCGATCCGATATATGCTTCGTACGGGGCAGCCACTATTCCAGCCACAGGCCTTGCATGTGACATCTGATACTGGATTGCAAAACGCAATACTACGTATACTACGCCTGACATAGATTATATATTCCTTTAAGAATATTTCTTAGAATTGGGTAGGCACGGTGCTTTGCTAAAAGCCAACCATGTCTCGTAAATCGGTAAAAACGTGGTACAAGGTACGCACATGTTTGGATAGTCCGACGATCGGATTTACTGCCAACATATCCAGGGATCTCATGAGTCGCTTCCCGAAGATTCACCGATGACTTATGATTCGAACATAATTAATCTAGGATTAATTGCAGAGAGATTTTATCTGGGATAAAATACTATTTGAAGAGAGAGAACGATTAATTTGGAATTAATCGATAAAATAATATATTCGATATATTAAATGAAATTAGATTTCATAATGGAATTAATATTAGATTTTAATTCGTGCAAACGAATTAATTTAGAACTAATTGGCGAGCGACGTGAATAGTAATTTTGCTAGCCATAATTATTTAATTAAATTTGATTTAATTACGTCGCAACGGAAAAATCGTTAATTCGGAATTAACGAACCCGAGCTCGGGAGTGTTTGTAGGCCCACTCGGATTTTGAATTAAGTGGGGCCCACATGTCACTTCACTTGTCATTCACTTCACTTTTTGGTGATGGAAGTTAGTGAAGATTTTGGTGGTGACTTTTACTACACTCAAGCTTGATTTGGTGTTGATATTTACCAAACATTTGGTATATCAAATATAGATTTTTTTTTTGAAAAAAAATATAACACAACAAATCATCTTTCACTTCTCTCTCTCAAAAATGCCTTTCTCTCTCTCTTATGCTCCCATTGCCGAGAGCTACAATGAGGTATTAGGGGATTTTTGTTGCAATTTTCTCCATTGCTAGCACATCAAAGAATCATATAAGGTGATAGGGAAACCTTCCCAAGAGCTTGGAATCTCAAATCTCAAAGCTTAGAGCTTGGATTCATCAATCAAAGAGGAGCTTGGAGGATCTTCTCAAAGCAAATTTTTGTTTACAACGCATCCTACAACCGTTCTTTGTAAGAAGTATGTTTCTGCCATTCTTACTTCTTGTATTCACATGTTTTATGCTTGGATTGATCTTGGGAATGCCTTAGAAACCTAACAATGGTATCATAGAGCCCATTTGAGCATAAAATTTGATTAGGGTTTTTAACATAAAATTTGGGTAAATTTGATTTGAGTATCATTTGATCAAATTGTTTGTTTTAGTATGCTTGTATGTTGATAACTTAGAGTTGTGCATGATCAATTTTAAGTAAAATTAATTGGATTAATTTTCCCCAACTTTAGTGGCTTGGCCGAATGCATAGATGAACCCTTGGTCATGATGATTTTTGTTTTTAAATCATTGGATGAGTTTTAAGACATGATATATATTGATTTATGATTTAATTGGATTAAAATCAAAATTGGATATAAAATCATCATAATGCCGTGACCATAAGAAGCATGGAATAAGTTGATTTTGGTTTCAATAATGTTGGACATGTGTTGAAAAATTAATGCATGATTAATTGATTAAATTAGTATTTTGGAAATGTTAATTTAGATAATTAATTATGTGAATACACTTTAATTAATTAAATCATGATATTTGGAATATTAATATTTAATTAATTGGGCTTAATTTGGAATTGGGCTAAAAATATTATATTTGGGCCGAATGGGCTTGGTTGGGCCAAGTTGGTTTAGGACAATTGGATTGGATCCAAATTGGGCCTAAACCATTCCATTAAGTCTAAATATAACAAATAGGCCTTTAAACATTAATTGGGCCTAATGGGCAAAAATTGATTTCTTGGCAAATAGGGTGATTCCTTAATTGGGCCTTGGTATTTGGGTTTGACCCATATGACCAAAGCCCATGCCTTAAGAAATTAATTAAAAGCCCATTGGACTTTAATTAAATGAACATTGGATGTTAATTGGGCTTTGAGACCCATTAAGATTAGATTTAGAATCTAAGTCGTAAAGGCGCATTAAAAAGTGTAATTATTTAATTTGGAATTAAATATAGAATTAGTATTGAATACAAATTAAATTAGATTTAAAATTGTAGTTCGATATAATTCAAGAATTGTACATTGAGTACTTATTCTTAAACGAGTTGGACTCGCGCAAATCAAATCGTTGTTTGAACATTGGATGATCACTTTATTCAAAGATTAATTAATTGGATTAGATTGATTGAATAACATGATTTGTGTGAATACATGGATGTGTTGTATGAATAATATATATCAGATGGATATTAGAAGGGAAAGAGCAATTTTGGAAATTGTTGTAAATTTAGAATTTATTAAATTGGACCTGTGTGTCCAGCCTTATCTCTCGATTCTTTGTAATTCTTTTCTCACCTAATTCCCCTCAATGTTAATGAGGTTTCTTTAATTGTATTATGTAATTGGGTAGAAGTTAGAATAGTGCTAGCCGGGGAGAGGAAATGGAGTGATTTGTTCTAGGAACAATTTGTGAGATATCCATCCGCATATCATTATTAATTTATTTACCGCCCCTTATTATGCTTTTAGAATGCATGCTTAAGGGTGTATGATGAGACCTAATCAAAGATAATAAATTGGTTGCCAATTTACGCGAAAAACCCTCAACAAATATTAAGCGTTTTCCTTCAATTGAATTATTCATTCTCAAGATCCAAGATTGGCACTGGTTTGTTGGCCAAAGTCAAGACCTTTGTCCATCGCGGATGTGTTTGAATCATGAAGACTTTGTTCCATATCGTATTTCTTGTCCAAGTTGTGATTTGTTGGCCAAAGTCAAGATCACTTCTTGCCCATCGACATCGATTACGAAGCTTTCCAAAGTCAATGGGTTCCGCTTAATTGGAATCATTAAGCTTGTTGTGCCAAAGCCAAGACTTAGTTGATTCAGAGGAAAATGTTTGGAAAATATATTGGATATATTGGCATATATATTGGATATATGTTTCAGACTTGGAGGTCTACCTACCAGATCTAGGAATTGAATGAGATCCAATTGATCTTAAAGATCTACCTAGTTAAATATCATACAGTTTGTTGGCCAAAGTCAAGGTTGTGTGTTATTTAACGGGATCCTAGCCCACTAGGAAACTAGGTTTCCCGAGTACTCAACAGAGGGTTAGAGGCTCGCCGAAAAATAGTGGGAGGCCAGTATTGAATTTGCAATTTCGTTCAAATACTTGGCTTTACGCGCTTTCAAAATATTTCGTCAATTATATTTATTAGTTGGACTAATATTTTATTATTTTTCTTGTAACAGTTAGATTGTACCCATACATCGTTAATTGAATAGTTTGACTATTGCAATTAAGATGACATGAAAGTTAAGCATTAGAGATATTATCATGGGCGACAATGTGATTGGGACATGAATCTCAGGATTGTCCTGGGATCCGAGAAGTTGCTCTACACTATAGAGAGACCTATTGGGCCTAAGCCTAGATCTGATCAGATAGTTGAGCTAGAGCTTTGGAAGACTCATAGCGATGACAACTTCACTACTCAATCTATAATGCTTGCTGCTATGACTCAACAATTCCGTCGTCAAAACAAGGGATTGGATCCCTATCAGATGATGGCAAAGTTGCATGATCTTCATCGATCTAATATTAGATCGCAATGATATGAGTTACAGAAGAAGCTCTTTCGTGCTCACATGTCAGATGGTACATCTGTTGAGCACCATGTGTCACAGATGATTGCTGACATTGAGCAGCTGGGACATATGGGCATTGTCTTCGAGGCTGAGACTTCAATAAATTTGATCTTACACTCTCTCCCTGACACTTGGAGTGGGTTCATCTTGAACTACAATATGATGAACCAAGACCAAACTTTTGGAGAGTTGATGTCCACACTACGTGAAGCAGAAAAAGAGCTCCTAAAGGGTAAGAAGCGTGAGGCGCACTTCACTTCAACATCTCAGACTCCGAGGGCTTGGCCTAAGGCAACTGAAGGTGTAAAGAAGAAGAAGAAGAAAGGCAAGGCCAAATCGTCAAAACCTTCTGGGAAGGGTAAGGAAAAATCCCAAGATGTATGTCTGCAGTGCGGGAAGCAGGGTCACTGGAAGCGTGACTGCCGCGAGTACAAGGCACACATGAAGGAAATCAAAGCGTGCAAGACACCGACTTCAGGTATGTTTGTTATAGAAATAAACATGTCTACTACTAGTTTTAAAAATTGGATTTTTGATTCTGGTTGTGGTACTCATATATGTACTGATGTGCAAGATCTGTAAATTAGTAGGAGACTGGCCTCAGGAGAGATTGACCTCCACGTTGGAAATGGGACATGAGTCACCGTTTTGGCCGTTGGCACTTTTGTTTTGGAACTTCCCTCGGGGCATGTACTTAAACTTACAGACTGTTATTATATACCAAGTTTGACTATGAATATTATTTCTGTATCTATGTTAGCCCAATGTGGGTATACTTTTGTATTTAGAAACATTGGGTGTTTTATCTATAAAAATGATATGTAGATTTGCACTGCTGATGTAAATAATGGTCTTTATATTTTGAATATAAATCAATCTCAAACATATAATGTAACAAACAAAAGACATAAAGTAAGTAACAAAGATGAAACTTATATGTGGCATTGTCGTCTGAGACACATTAACAAGACTCGCATATCCACACTTTCGAAGAGTGGGTACTTGGATGGATTTGATCAAAATTCATATGACGTCTGCGAATCTTGTCTATTAGGCAAAATGCCTAAATCACCTTTTAGCGGTAAAGCTACACGTGCCACCGAACTTTTAGCCCTCGTTCATAGTGACGTATGTGGGCCCATGTCTAGCCAGGCTAGAGGTGGATATGAATACTTCGTAACTTTTACGGATGATGCATCGCGTTATGGTTATGTGTATCTTATGAGACACTAGTCGGAAACCTTTGAGAAATTCAAAGAGTTTCGACACGAAGTATAAAAATAGACCGGCAAAAGTATTAAGACATTAAGGTCGGACCGTGGTGGCGAATACTTAAGCAATGAGTTTCTTGATTACTTGAAAGAATATGGTATTCTTTCACAGTGGACTCCTCCCTAATCACCACAATTAAACGGTGTGTCCGAATGGAGAAACCGTACTTTGTTAGACATGGTAAGGTCTATGATGAGTCGCACAGAGCTACCTATTTCCTTTGGGGATATGCATTGAACATTGCAATACTTATTTTGAATAAGGTTCCGTCAAAATCTGTTCAACAAACTCCGTATGAAATATGGACAGGAAAGAAACCGGGTTTCTCATTCCTGAAGATTTGGGGTTGCTGGGCATAGGTCAAACGTTTGGAAGGTACCAAACTAGAACCCAAATCAGAGAAATGCCTATTTATAGGATATCCTAGGGAAAGCAAAGGATATTACTTCTATCACCCACAAGAGAACAAAATGTTTGTTGCTCTACATGCGGTTTTCCTTGAGAAGGAATTCCTAAATGCAGTGGTAAGTGGGAGGAAAGTAGAACTCGATGAAAATCGGAGTAATACTGTTCCTGGCACAGAATCCTTAACGAAACATTATCAGTTCATCAGGGATGAAACTGTACCACAATCTTCGAATACACAAGAACCGCGTAGGTCGGAGAGAGTCAGAAAACAACCTGAGAGGTATGGGTTTCTGATCTCACCTCATGTGGATATTAATCTTATTGAGGAAAACGAGCCGACTACGTATGAGGAAGTGATACAAGGTATCGACTCCTGTTTATGGCAAGATGCCATGAATTTCGAAATGGATTCCATCTACACCAACCAAGTTTGGACACTGGTTGATGCACTAGAAGGCGTAAAGCCTATTGGTTGCAAATGGGTCTTCAAGAAGAAGACCAACATGGATGGCAACATACAAACGTACAAAGCTAGGCTTGTAGGAAAAGGGTATCGTCAACGACATGGTGTCGATTACGACGAAAATTTTTCACCCGTTGCCATGATTAAATCCATTCGGATTATGCTTGCTATTGCTGCATATTTCGATTACGAGATATGGCAGATGGACGTCAAAACCGCTTTCCTTAACGGAAACCTTTTGGAGGATGTTTATATGCGACAGTCTGATGGTTTTGTCGTACCAAGGCTTGCAAACAAGGTTTTTAAGTTAAATCGATCCATTTATGGATTGAAGCAAGCATCGCGTTCTTGGAACCAACATTTTGATGAGATCATAAAAGAATATGATTTCGTTCAAAACGAGGATGATCCTTGTGTATATAAGAAGGTTAGTGGGAGCGCACTGAAATTCATTGTCCTTTACGTTGATGATGTATTGCTTATTGGCAATGACATTCCCATGTTAACATCGGTGAAAGCTTGGCTTTCATTAAAATTCTCCATTAGGATCTGAGAGAAGCAGCCTTTATTCTAGGAATAAAGATATACCGGGATAGATCTAGAAAGCTGCTTGGACTCTCCCAGAGCACGTACATTGAAAAGGTGTTGAAGAGATTCAACATGGATCAGTCCAAGAGGGGACTGTTGCCAGTGTCACATGACGTCACTCTATCTAAGGACATATGTCATAAAACTCAAGATTAGAGATACAACATGAGTCGGATCTCGTTCGCCTCAGCAATCGGATCGATCATGTATGCCATGATATGTACGCGACCTGATGTCTCCTATGCTTTGAGCATGTGTAGTCGCTATCAGGCCGATCCAGGTGATGGTCACTGGATGGTAGTTAAGAATATCCTTAAGTATCTTAGACGAACTAAGGATGCTTTCTTAATCTATGGTGATGGAGAACTTGAGGTAACTGGGTATACCGATGCAATTTTCCAAACTGATAAAGATGACTGTAAGTCGCAATCCGAGTACATATTTTGTTTGAACAACAGAGCAGTAAGCTGGAAATCTTCCAAGCAAGAGACTGTTGCCGATTCAACAACAGAAGCAGAATACCTTGCTGCAGCTGAAGCAGCAAAAGAGGCAGTTTGGATTTCTTCAATTCATAATTGGATTAGGAGTATTTCCGTTAGCAGCCGAGCCCGTTCCATTGTATTATGACAATAACGGGGCTATAGCGCAGACTAAGGAACCAAGGTCTCATCAACGATCCAAGCATGTTCTTCGACGTTTCCATCTGATTCATGAGATCATACATCGTGGCGATGTGAAGATCGAGAAGGTCGCATCAGAGGACAACATTGTAGATCCACTGACGAAAGCTATTCCTCAGCAAAAGTTTGAGCGACATGTACATAATTCAGGTGTTAGATGCTTGAGTGACTGGCTATAGGCCAAGTGGGAGATTGTTGGACAATTATGACCAATAGCGTCACTATTTGTAAAAGACATTGTGGTTTTTGTACAATTAACTATGTGACAATGGAAATTGCATTTGATCATTTTGTAATTTGATTACTTAAATATATAAATGATAAAAGTCCTTATGATTAGTTTCAGATTATTAGATATGAGAAAATATCAATCCATAAAGGTTTAATCATTAAATATCCATAGTCATAGTATTATCGAGACTGGACATCGATAGTGCGAAATAGACTAGTATTGTACTTGTGCGTGTTATGGAAGCGTAACAACATAGTTCTCATATATTTAAGTATTGGATACTTATGTAAGTGTGATAAGAGGCTGGGTTTACCGATGGTACAGAAATAGCTTCGCTTCGGATAGACCCCACAAAATCCCATTGGTAGTATGATTATGTGTCTATGGGAATCCGCATTAGGGTAGGTGTATTTGGTCTTAACCTGAGACTTGCATCGCTAGTACTTGCGACAATCAATACGCTTTGGTTTTGGTCGTCCATGACTTTAACAGGTTCTGTGTATGCCTCCTCTGAGTTTATTGAGAATCGTAGTGTATTGGGTGTGATGTCAAGACGGAAGTATCACTTCAATCATATGGAGATGATGATCACACAGGGATACAGAACTGGTAATCTAATGTGTTGCAACTATCGGGATAATATGACAAGGTCATGATTATCCGATTAAAGAGACTAGTTGCTTGTGATCTGATAAATGCTTCGTACGGGGCATACATTATTCCAGCCCCAGGCCTTGCATGTGACATCCGATACTGGATCGCAATACGCAATACTACGTATACTACGCCTGACATAGATTATATATTCCTTTAAGAATATTTCTGGAGAACTGGGTAGGCACAATGCTTTGCTAGAAGCCAACCATGTCTCGTAAATCGATAAAAACATGGTACGAGGTACGCACGTGTTCGGATAGTCCAACGACCGAATTTACTGCCAACATATCCAGGGATCTCATGGGTTGCTTCCCGAAGATTCACCGATGACGTATGATTCGAACATAATTAATCTAGGATTAATTGCGGAGAGATTTTATCTGGGATAAAATACTATTTGAAGAGAGAGAACGATTAATTTGGAATTAATCGATAAAATAATATATTCGATATATTAAATAAAATTAGATTTCATAATGGAATTAAAATTAGATTTTAATTCGGGCAAACGAATTAATTTAAAATTAATTTACGAGCGACGTGAATAGTAATTTTTCTAGGCATAATTATTTAATTAAATTTGATTTAATTACGTCGCAACGGAAAAATCGTTAATTCGAAATTAACGAACCCGAGCTCGGGAGTGTTTACGGGCCCACTCAGATTTTGAATTAAGTGGGGCCCACATGTCACTTCACTTGTCATTCACTTCACTTTTTGGTGATGGAAGTTAGTGAAGATTTTGGTGGTGACTTCTACTACACTCAAGCTTGATTTGGTGTTGAGATTTACCAAACATTTGGTATATCAAATATAGATTTTTTTTTTGAAAAAAAAATATAACACAACAAATCATCTTTCACTTTCTCTCTCTAAAAAATGCCTCTCTCGCTCTCTCTTATGCTCCCATTGCCGAGAGCTACAAGGAGGTATTAGGGTATTTTTGTTGCAATTTTCTCCATTGCTAGCACATCAAAGAATCATATAAGGTGATAGGGAAACCATTCCCAAGAGCTTGGAATCTCAAATCTCAAAGCTTGGAGCTTGGATTCATCTATCAAAGATGAGCTTGGAGGATCTACTCAAAGCAAATTTTTGTTTACAACGCATCCTACAACCGTTCTTTGTAAGTATGGTTCCGCCATTCTTACTTCTTGTATTCACATGTTTTATGCTTGGATTGATCTTGGGAATGCCTTAGAAACCCAACAACCCTACCAAAGTTATGTTCTCCTATGATGCAAGGAATGGTGAAACTGCCAGGATCTTTCAACTTTGTGGGAAGCTTCCTCTGAATGATGGCGCTGCATTTTTATGTCAATGCTACTGTCTCGTAATCTCCCAATCTCCATTTTCGTTAAAGAATGTCTTTCATGAATTTTACATAGCTGGCCATTTGTTCCAAGGCTTCTGCAAATGGAATGTTGATGTGCAGCTTTTTGAACACCTCCAGGAAACGAGCAAACTGCTTGTCCAGTTTGTTTTTCTGAAGTCACTGTGGAAAAGGTAGAGGTGGAGTGATCTGATCTTTTCCCTTTGCTTCTTTTTCTTCCATTTGTTGCTTTGTTTCTTATGGAACTTCCTCAGCAGTTGTTTTGGCTCCAACATCTTTGTTGATTTCATTACCACTTTTTAACATGATGGCATGACACTGCTCCTTCCCTATGTTCCTTGGATTTGGTTCTGTGTTGCTGGGAACATTCCCTGGCGGTTTGTAACTTTGAGCATTGGCCGGTTGTCCAATTTGATTCTCCAATGCTTTGATGGAAGCAGATTGGCTTTGAAACATAGCATCATATGCTGCTTGTTACTTTTTGAACATCTCTGCAATCCATTCTTTCATTTATGGTTTTTTTTCAAACTCAGGGCTTTGCTGTTGGAATCCTGGTGGTGGATAGTTCTTTTGCCCTGAATTGTTGCTCCATGAAAAGTTAGGATGATTCCTCCACCATGGGTTGTAGGTGTTGGAATATGGATTGTTCCCCTGTTTGTTGAAATTATTGACATAATTCACCGTTTCTTCAAGTTGGTTTGGCTCTGGTGCTCTTCCAAAAGGTGAACTTGTGGCTCCAATGTTGCTTTGAGTACTGAGAGTCTCCATGAATTTGCATATCTGATCCAGCTTGGTGTTGACTGCTGTATTGGCTCCAACTTCATAAATTTCTGTAATTATTTGGATCATGCTCCTTTCTGTTGGCCACAAGGAATTGTTGTTGGCCATTTCTTCGATTAGGTCCCAATTTTGATCTTCTCATTTTGCCATTAAAGCTCCTCCGGCAGCATCATCGATTATGGTTCTCATCAGTCCAGAAAGTCCATTATAGAAAGTTTGGAATTGAAGCCATTTTGGAATCTCATGGTGAGGACATTTCCGGTGCAAATCTTTATACCTTTCCTAAGCTTCGTAGAGAGTTTCTGAGTCTTGTTGTACTAAGGATGTGATGTCATTCCTCAGCTTTCCAGTTCTGGCTGGTGGAAAGTACTTTACAAGAAATTTGGTGGGTAAAGTGTTCCAAGTTGTGATGGAACCTGCTGGTAGTGAATGTAGCCAAGCTTTAGCTCTGTCATTCAAGGAGTATGGAAAAACCCGCAGTCTAATTGCTTCTTCAGCTTCTCGGTTGTAATTGAAAGTGCCACAAACTTCCAGAAAGTTGTTTTCCCCCGAAACTGCACTGACTATTGAATCATCTGAATGCATGTTTTGATGTCACACGCATTTGCTGGTAAAAGAGGAAGTACAATACAGGAAATAAAGCCGTCAACCACCGGAATGGTTCTGTCTCGAATGGGTATTGGTGGTGCAACCTCCAAAGGTTCAGGTTCCATATTGACTAAAGCTTCTTGGCCTTCTCGCCTTTCCCTTCTCAACTGTCTGATGGTTCTTTCAATTTCAGGGTCAAACGATCGGAGTTCAAAGCTTCTGGTTCGTCTCATATAGTTTATGAGAACCTGAAACACAAGAAAACAAAAACAATAAGTAAAAAGAAAATAGATACAAGTAAATGTATCTAACCTCAAAACTAATAGTAAAAGATGAATAAGTCCCCGGCAACGGCGCCAAAACTTGACCGGTGCGTAATCACACGCGTATAATGCAAGCGCACGTATCGTTCAAGTAGTATAAAAAGTATCGATCCCACGGGGACTTAATACCTAATCTATTAATTTTATGAGGTCAAATGATTACTAGTATATAACAGGTTGATTGATTGATTTGAAATGGTGATGATTTTAAATTTAAAAACAAGTAAATAAAATTGCACGAAAATAGGTTTAAGAAAATTCAATATTAGGAAACTATCTAGGGTTGTGAATCTTTCTAATATCTTTTAAAAGATAAAGTGGTTATTTCATGTTTGTGTAATAAATCGGTTTACTAACCTGGAACACAAAATTATGCGAAAGCCTCTGTCGATGGTCAAACGTAAATATCCAGTATAACCCAATTGAACCATATGTCTATGTCAACCAAATTACTTGGATCCATGAAGATTTAGTTCCAATAAAGGTTACCCCCGCCAGACAGGTATATGTCTATCCTGTAAGGAAATCTATTAAAGGGTTATCTATCTTCAAGGAAGATCGTGAGCTATTAAGTCTAAGGCTGAAACCTATAATTCCTTTGTCAAGTTTATTTTAGATTTACCAGATCAATCTTATTAATGGCCAGTTGACAAGACGCATTAAGCTTAAGACTTAATAAGTAAACCTTTAAATTACCCAAACTATAAAATAACCCATTATAAACCGGTGATAATAGAATTCATCATAACCCTAGATAACTAACTTAGTTATGACACATAACTAGGGCGAGTAAAAACTTAAAAATAAAAGACATAAATTACAATGCTGAAAAGTAAATGCGGTAAAATAAATACTGAAAAGTAAAATTACAATAAAATAAAATGCTAAGGTAAAATGATATACTTTTACTACTACTAATTTAGATATCTCTCTTAATACAATATATTAACTTGTGATGATATTACCAACCAGCCATATAGGCGGTAACTTGATTAAGTCAAATTAAGTCTGACCAGCCATATAGGCTGTATCAAAATTTGTCCATAAACCTGCCATATAGGCGGTAAGAAAGTTTAATTACCAACCGACCAATCTTGCGGCATCATTGCTTAGTCAGGTTTAAACCAGTCTAAAATGAATTACCAACCGACCAATATAGCGGTATCCTTATTAAATCAAGTTTTAAATAATGAATATATTATAATTAAGGGAGATTAAACAAATAGCTATAGTAAAAGAATTACATTTCACCATAGCAGGGGGAAGTTACCTCCTCATGGTTGAATAGTTAAAAACTGTAAAAGTAAAGAAAGTAAATTACTATTACTATTACTATTACAGAACGTAATTAAAATTAATTACAAAACTGAAATTAAAATAAACTAGATAGAAAACTCCATATTTACATAAGAGAATTCAGAGAGGAAGGTACATCTGAAACTGAAATCTCGAGCTCAATTTATAGACCCTGGTAAGCCTCGCGCGTCGTGACGCGCGACGTGTCAGCTTCCTGTTCGTCGGCTTCAGATTCTTATCTGCCACATGGCATTATGGATAAGGTGATAAGGTGACACATGGCAAGGCGGCTGGCAACTCAATGATTATACTGACGTGGCGATGACATGGCGACACATGGCGATAGTGATTGTCGACACCATAGGATTACGACACGTGGCACGCTGTGATTGGCTGATAATGATGTGGCGGTGATGTGGCACGTTGACTCGGTCAACTGGTGATGTGGACGATGACATGGCTGACACGTGGAGTGACACGTGGCGACACGTGGTGATGGCGATTTTCGGCACCATATGATGATGACACGTGGCACAACACACGTTAGCAGATCGTTTGTGATGGTGACACGTGGCACGGCGCATGTTAGCAAAGTTAAACTTCTCAGATTATGACATGTGGACCCACGTACACGTTAGCATGGGCGGCACATGTTAGGCGTCGCGACGCACTAATTTATAATTTTGCCCTTTTATGTCATTTTTCATTGTTTTGGTCCCAAATCACCTCCAGAGAGTCCTGAAACTTTATTTATCTATAAAATAACACAAAACACATCAAAATATTCACAAAACTCAAGAAACTATACAAAATATTAGGTCAAATGAGTGGGAAATAGTGATACATTTACCACTCATCAGTAAGTATTAGCGATGCAAGTCTCAGGTTAAGACCAAATACACCTACCCTGATTCGGATTCCCATAGACACATAGTCATACTACCAATGGGATTCTGATGGGTCTATCCAGAGTGAAGCTGTTTCCGTACCATCGGTAAACAGAACCTCCTATTACACTTGCATGAGTATCCAATACCCAAATATATGAGAATTATGTCGTTACGCTTCCATAACAGGCACAAGTGTAATACTAGCCTATTCCGCATTATCGATGTCCAGTCTCAATAATACTATGACTATGGATATTTAATGATTAAACCTTACGTGGATTAATACTGTCTCATATCTTATTGATCCGGTACTAATCATATGGACTTTTATCATTTATATATCCCGGTAATCCAATTACAAATGATAAAAGAGCAATTTCCTTTGTCACATAGTTAATTTGTACAAAAACACCATGTTCTACACAAATAGTGATGCTATGGGTCATAATTGTCCAACAATCTCCCACTTGGCCTATAGCCAATCACTCAAGTGTCCTACACCTGAACTATGTACGGGTCGCTCAAATTGCTTCTGAGAAACAACTTTCGTCAGTGGATTTGCAATGTCATCATCTGATGCATTTTATTCGATCATCATATCGCCACGATGTATGATCTGATGAATCATATGAAATAGTCGAAGTATATACTTGGATCGTTGATGAGACCGCGGTTCCTTAGCCTGTGCTATAGCCCAGCTCAGCTGCTAACAGAACTACACTTAATCCAATTAGGATTATATAGATCCAAAATGCTTCTTTTGTTGCCTCAGCTGCAGCAATTTTCCACTTTTGTTATTTATTCTTCAACAATATCTTGCTTGGAAGATTTTCAGCTCACTGTTCCGTTATTCAAACTAAATATGTACCCTTATTGCGACTTAAAGTTGTCTTTGTCAGTTTGGAAACTTGCAGCGGTGAACCTAGTCACCTAAAGTTCTCATTTCCCCATATTCCCAGAAAGCATCCTTAGTTCGTCCAAGATACTCAAGGATGTTCTTTACATCAATCCAGTGACCATCACCAGGATTGGCCTTATAGTGTCTACATATTCTCAAAACATATGAGACATCAGGTCACATACATTTCAAAAATATACGAGCTTTAGGAGGGTTGTCAGCAACTTTCTAGATCTATCCCAGTAGATCTTTATTCCTAAAATAAAGCCTGCTTCTCCTATGTATTTCAGGGAGAATTTTAATGAAAGCCGAGCTTTCATCGATTATATTATGGGAATGTTATTGCTAAGAAGCATTACATCATCAACTTATAGGACATTCATTGTCAGTGCGCTCCTACTAACATTCTTATATACACAAGAATTATATTCGTTTTGAATGAAATCATATACCATTATGATCTCATCAAAATATTGGTTTCAAGAACGCAATGCTTGCTTCAATCCATAAATGGATCGATTTAACTTGCAAACTTTGTTTGCATGTTTCGACATGATAAAACCGCCAGGATGTTGTAAACATCCTCCAAAAGGTTTCCGTTAAGGAAAGCAGTTTTGATGTTCAGCTGCCATATTTCATAAATGAAATATGCAGCACTTGCAAGCATTATCCGAATGGATTTAATCATGGCAACGGGTAAAAGGTGTCATCGTAATCGACATCATGTTGATGACGATACCATTTCACTACAAGCCTATCTTTGTACATTTGTATGTTTCCATCCACGTTTGTCTTTACCATGAAGACCCATATGTTACCAATAGGCACAATGCCCTCTGGTATATCAACCAGTATCCAAACATGGTTGGTATACATGGAATCTATTTCGGACTTCATGGCACTTTGCTATATAGCGGAGTCGATACCTCGTATCAATTCCTTATACATAGTCGGTTCAATATCCTCAATAAGACTAATGTCTACAAGAGGTGAGATCAGAAACCCATACCTCTTAGGTTGTTTTCGGACTCTCTCCGACCTACGCGATTCTTGTGTATTCTATGATTATTGGTACAGTTTCATGTCTGATGAACTGTTGGTGCTCCGTGAGGACTCGGTGACTGGAACAGTATTACTATGATTTTCATCGAGTTTTACTTTCCTCCCACTTACCACTGCATTTAGGTATTCTTCTTAGGAAAACCGCATGGAGAGTAACAATTACATTGTTCTCTTATGAGTTGTATAAGTACTATACTTTGGTTTCCCAAGGACAACATACAAATGGGCACTTATCCGATTTGGGTTCTAGTTTGGTATCATCCAAACGTTTAGAGTATGCCCAGCATTCCCAAATCTTCAGGAATGAGAAACCCAGTTTTTTTCCTATTCATATCTAATATGAAGTCTGTCTAACATATTTTCATGGAACCTTATTCTAAATAAGTATTGCACTGTTTAATGCGTATGCTCAGAAGGAAATTGGTAGCTCAGAGCGACTCATCATTAACCTTACCATGTCCAACAAAGTTCGGTTTCTCTGTTTGGACACACCGTCAAATTGAGGTATCCCGGGAGGAGTCCACTGTGAAAGAATTCCATACTCTTTCAAGTAATCTTGAAACTCATATGTTTAAGTATTTTAAACTATGGTCTGACCGTAATGTTTTTAATACTTTTACCGGTCTGTTTTCTTACTTCGTGTCGAAACTCTTTGAATTACTCAAAAGTTCCTGACTTTTGTTTCGTAAGATACACATAACCGTAACACGATGCCACATCCGTAAAGGTTACGAAGTATTTATATCCACCTTTAGCCTAGCTAGACATGGGCCCACTTACGTCACTATGAACGAGGGCTAACAGATCGGTGGCACTTGCACTTTTACCAAGTAAAAGGTGTTTTAGGCACTTTACCTAATATACTAGATTCGTAGACATCATTCGAATTAGAATCAAATCCGTCCTAGTATCCACTCTTCGAAAGTGTGGATATACGAGTCTTATTAATGTGTCCCATACAACAATGCCACTTTTAAGTCTCAACAGATTTATTCAGTTTGAGCCTTTTGTTTGTCATGTTATATGTTTGAGATTCATTTATATTCGAAATATAAATACTGTTATTCACATCTAATGTGTATATCTCAATATCATCCTTATAAACAAAACACCTAGTGTTCTGGAACATAAAGGTATACCCGTAACGGGTTAAACTAGATATAGAGTTAATATTTCTAGTCAAACTAGGTACATAATAACAGTTTCCTAATTTAAGTACATGCCCAAAAGGCACAGCCAAAACAGCGACTATCATCCCATTTCTGACTTGCAAGTCAATCTCATCTGAAGCCAGTCTCCTACTAATCAACAGATCCCCCACATCAGTACATATGTATGTACCACACCCAGTATCAAAATCCAATTTTAAAACTAGCAGTGGATATGTTTATAACAAACATACCTGAAGTCGGAGCCTTGCCCGTCTTCACACCCTTCATGTCTGCCTTGTCCATACGGAAATCACGCTTCTAGTGACCCCGTTTGCCACAGTTTAGGCAGATGTGTTGGGATATGTCTTCTGCCTTCCCAGAAGACTGTGATGATTTTGCCTTTGCCCTTTTTTCACACCCTAGAAGCCTTCTGGGATGTTGAAGTAAGATGCACCTTGCGCTTCTTGCCCTTTTGGAAGCTCTGGCTCTACTTCTTTGAGCATAGCCATTAACTCTCCAAGAGTTTTCACTTGGTTCAAGATGAACCCGCCCCAGCATTCGGGCAGAGACTATAAGATCAAATATATGGAAGTCTCGACCTCGTAGGTAATGCCCAGCTAACCTAGCTGTTCGATGTCAGCAATCATCTGTGACACCTAATACTCGATAGATGTACCCTCTGACATACGCGAGCGAAAGAGCTTCTTTTGCAATTCATACTTCTGAGATCTAAGATTAGATCTGTGAAGATTCTTAAATTTCAACATCATACTATAAGGATCCAATCCTTTGTTCTGACGACGAAATTAAGGTGTATTTACGGCATGCATAACAGATTGAGCACTAAAGTTATCATCACGATGAGTCTTCCAAAGCTCATGCTCTACTATTTGCTCAACTCCGAGCTTAGGCCCGAGAGGTCGCTTCTATCAAATAGAGTAACTTCTTAACTCCCAGGACTATTCTGAGATTCATTTCCCAATATGAAAATTAAAGCCGTAAAAGTCATTTTTTCACTTAGGATTATGTCTTTTGATGCTAATCTTTCAAGTCATCTTGATTGCTATAGTCCAACTATCCAATCAACGATTTCGGGTACAATATAATGTAATGATTACTATAGTCTAACTATATAATTAACTACAATTGATCGGTTACATTCAAATGTATTGATTACTATAATCCAATTATATAACCAACTACAAATGAAGTAGTTTGAATACAGTCCAACTGTTAAATTAAAACAACAATTGAATATTAGTCCAACTAATATAATTATAAATAATTAATGACGAAATAGAAATGAGCACGTATTGGCAAGTATCTAAACGAAATTACAAATTTAATACTTGCCTCCCACTATTTTTCGGTGAGCCTTTAACCCTCTGTGGAGTACTCGGGAAACATAGTTTCCTGGTGGGCTAGTATCCCGTTAAATAACACACAACATTGACTTTAGCCAATAAGTTGTATGTGTTGGACAATTATGACCCATAGCATCACTATTTGTACAGAACATGGTGTTGTTGTACAAATTAACTGTGTGACAAAGGAAATTTCTCTTTTATCATTTGTAATTGGATTACCGAGATATATAAATGATAGAAGTCCATATGATTAGTACCAGATTAATAAGATATGAGACAATATTAATCCACTGAGGTACATTATTATTTTATTCGTGCCTTATTATGCTTTTAGAATGCATGCTTAAGGGTGTATGATGAGACCTAATCAAAGATAATAAATTGGTTGCCAATTTACGCGAAAACCCTCAATAAATATTAAGCGCTTTCCTTCCATTGAGAGATTCATTCTCAAGATCCAAGATTGGCACTGGTTTGTTGGCCAAAGTCAAGACCTTTGTCTATCGCGGATGTGTTTGAATCATGAAGGCTTTGTTCCATATCGCATGTCTTGTCCAAGTTGTGATTTTTTGGCCAAAGTCAAGATCACTTCTTGTCCATCGACATAGATTACGAAGCTTTCCAAAGTCAATGGGTCCCGCTTAACTGAAATCATTAAGCTTGTTGTGCCAAAGCCAAGACTTAATTGATTCAGAGGAAAAAAGGTTAGGCAATATATTGGATATATTGGCAACTATCGGATATATGTTTCAGACTTGGATGTCCACCTACTGGATCTAGGAATTGGATGGGATCCAATTGATCTTAGAGATCTACCTAGTTAAGTTTCATACAATTTGTTGGCCAAAGTCAAGATTGTGTGTTATTTAACGAGATCCTAGCCCACTAGGAAACTAGGTTTCCCGAGTACTCCACAGAGGTTTAGAGGCTCGCCGAAAAATAGTGGGAGGCAAGTATTAAATTTGCAATTTCGTTTAGATATTTGTCAATACGCGCTCATTTTTATTTTTCGTCATTAATTATATATATATTAGTTGGACTACTATTTAATTGTTGTTTTAATTAAATAGTTGGACTGTATTCAAACTACTTCATTTGTGGTTGGTTATATAATTGGATTATAGTAATCAATATATTTGAATGTACCCAATCAATTGTAGTTGATTATGTAGTTAGACTATAGTAATCATTATATTTAATTGTATCTGAAATCGTTGATTGGATAGTTGGACTATAGTAATCAAGATGACTGAAAGATTAGCGTCAAATGACATAATCCTGGGGAAAATGTCTTTAACAGCTTTAATTTTCAGATTGGGAGTAGAGCCTCTCGAGCATGAGCCCAGAGTTGAGCGAATAGTAGAGCATGAGCTTAGGAAGACTCATTGTGATGATAACCTTAGTGCTCAATTCGTTATGCATAGCTAGAGCTTCTTAAAAGGACATATCCCAAGTTGTCTGCCTAAACTGTGGCAAATGGGGTCACTAGAAGTGTGACTGGCGTATGGACAAGACAGACATGAAGGAAGTGAAGGCGGGACAAGGTTCCGGCTTCAAGAATATTTGTTATAAACGTGTTCACTACTGGTTTTAAAATTGGATTTTTGATACTAGAAATGGTACATGAATATATGTACTGATGTGCGGAATCTGCTGATTAGCAGGAGACTGACTTCAGATGAGATCGACATACAAGTCAGAAACAGGACGAGAGTCGCTGTTTTGGCCGTAGAAACCTAAGTGTTGGAACTGCCATTTCGGCATATACTTAAACTAGGAGACTGTTATAATGTACTTAGTTTGACTAGGAACATTATCACTGTATTTAGTTTAACCCGTTACGGGTATACCTTTATATTCCGAAACCTAAGTGTTCGGTGTGATGTCAAGACGGAAGTATCACTCCAGTCATAGTGGAGATGATGGTCACGTAGGATACGGTACTGGTTCTCTTATGTACTGCAGTCATCGGGATAAAATGACAAGGTCATGTTTATCTGATATAGAGACTAGTTACCAGAGATCCAACATGTGCTTCATACAGGGCAGACACAATTCCAGCCCTAGGCCTAGCATGTGACATCCGATACTGGATCGAGATACGCAATACTACGTATACTACACCTGATATAGATCGCTTATTCCTGTAAGGATATTTCTGGAGAATTGGGTAGGCATGTCGCTTTGCTAGAAGCCAACCTTGTCTTGTAAATCGGTAAAAATGTAGTACTAGGTACTTACGTGTTCGGATAGTTCGACGACCAGATTTACTGCCAACATATCCGGGGATCTCATGGGTCGCTTCCCGAAGATTCACCGATGACGTATGACTCGCACTTTAATTAATATGGGATTAATTAGATGAGAGAGAAAATTAATCTGGGATTATTTACGGAGAAATTTTATCTAGGATAAAATATTAATATAAGAGAGTTAATGATTAATTTGGAATTAATCGATAAAATAATATATTCGATATATTATACGAAATTGGATTTCGACGCGAAATTGAAATTAGATTTTAATTCGGGCGAACGAGTTAATTTAGAATTAATTCGTTAGCGACGTGAATAGTGATTTCGCTAGGCATAATCATTTAATTACGTCGCAACGGAAAATTTGTTAATTTGGAATTAGCGAACCCGAGCCCGGGATTGTTTGCGAGCGCATTCGCATTTCAAATTCGAGTGCGGCACACAAGTCACATCAAGCATCAAATCGCAAGTCACATCAAGCGCCAAATCACATGTCACATCAATCGTCAAATCACATGTCACTTTGAGTAATGTGACAATTGATTGATTGAGTGATGTGACTTGATAGAAGTTGTTGTAAAAGCTTTTTGAAAGCTTGAAAGACATATATCATTATTTTAATGGTATTTGACTTTTAATTTTTTGGTATTTGATATACAAAACACACAACACTTTTAATAAATCTCTCTCTCTCCTTGGTTCACGGTTTGGAGCCAAAATTGCTCCTTCTTCTCTCTCTCTCGGCCAACAGGCCATTTTTTCTTCTATTTTCTTTTCTAGTTGGACCGAAAATGAAGAGGAAGAAAAGAGTGAAATTTATGGCAAATTTCTTGAGTGCTAGCACACAATAGGAGACATACAAATGTGATAGGGAAACCCACTCATGAGCATGGGATTTCTTCACAAAGCTTGGAGCTTCAAGGATCATCCATGGCCGAAATTTTGGGACATCAGCTCACTGCCGTGACTTGGAGGAGGCAGAAAATGAATTTTTGTTGTCCACCGCATCGCTCAACCGCTCGATGTAAGTATTCTGCAACTTCCTCGATTGTATTCGCATGTGTTTTTATGCTGTTATTCGATCCTTGAGACCGTAGAACTCCAACATATGCCACATGGCATTCTTCCTTAACCACATGTGCAAGGTTCAATGTGTTAGATAAAACAACATTTTCTGTTGCCATCGTTCGAAGTCCAATCCTTTGAACTTATCTGGTTTCTCAACATGAGGCTTCACAACATTCACATATTGTTCCATAATTTCTGCTATAGATTATTAAAGAAACAATCAACGAATGCAATAAGTTTTATTGAATATACTTTAAATGGTATCAACAACACAAATAAACCAGAAATACAAAGCAAAACAGAAACTTATAATCAAAACAGAAACTTGCAATACAAGTAAACAAAATTAATAACAAAATATTGACTTGTATAGATTGAGGCTAGCACACAAGATATGTCATATAGCAGAAATTTGCCCATACTCTTGTGCTTGTAGTTCGTTGGACGTCTACCACCAAGATTCAACAATCTGCAAGTCAAAATTCTGCGCTGAATAATTCGACCCCTAGCGAATTTACTTGATGTTTTTTTTTATTTTCCAGGATCATATGGATATCAAAATTGTATATGGAAAATTCTATATCTCTTCTACTTATTCTGTCTTTTTATTCCATATCTAATTAATGAAAAAAATTGTGGTTTTCATCCAAACATTTTCCAATTTTCAGTTAAAATATAAATGGGTGTGTTGATCAGACACATGTTGGTTTCTATTAAGGTCCCAAGATCAATAATAAGCATGAATCAAGTGCGAATAAAAATCGAAGAAGTTGCGGAATACTCACATCGATCGGTTGAGCGACGCGAGACAAACAAAATGAAATTCTGCTCTCTTCACTGCATTCGGCAGTGAGCAGTTTCTGCTCACTGGTTTAGCCTCCATTTGGTCCTTCGTCAAGCTCCAAGCTTCGTCGAATGGTTCCCGGCTCATGGGTAGACTTCCCTATCACCTTCGCATGTCTCGTAAGTGTGCTAGCACTTGTGATTTTGCCACAAAATCACACTCTAGTGCTTCCCACTGCTCACGTTTTTATCAAAACCAGTGAGCTATTTGGAGCCCCTTGGGCATGAGATGAGAGAGATGAGAGGAAGAGAGAATTGTGTTAGATTAGGTTGAAAAGTGTATCTAATACACATATATTTTTCCAAAAGTAATTAAATGAATTACCACTTTTTGGCTTCCAAAAGTCAAATGGTAAATGCTCAACAACCATTCCAACAACTACCATCAATCAATCACATCAATCAATCAAGTGTCACATCACTCAAAGTGACATGATTTGACGCTTG